>PVKA01020899.1:0-39554 GCA_004027165.1 Ctenomys sociabilis | reverse complement strand
ACCAGGAGGTGACTCAGGAGTCAAAAAATGATGCTCAAAAATGGCAGTTCCCAGAGTGTGTGCAGGCACCCTGCTGCCCTTGTAGACTTGTGAGGGATTTCCAGGATCCAGACTCTTCCAGTAAGTAGTAAGTAGTGAGATGTTACTTGCTTTTTATGCTGTAGTGAACCTGCAGGGTACTTCAGCAGAGGTGACACGCTACACGCATGATAGCTGTCACCACAGATCAAGCAGAGCCAGACATGAGGATCCCTCCATTAAGCCAGATATCAGACCCATTGGCCAAAAAGTGAAATCCTTCCTGAGTATTTTTGGTTTGGTTTATTTGCATTAAAAATAGTTTTATGTTAATATGGAATGGGTTCATTATTTAAATGTTAGAAATTGTCTTAGTTACTCATCTTGTTGCTGAGAGAAGAGGAAAGGAACAGTTTGTTTTGCCCACAGTTTGTGTACATTTTGGTCATAATTGGCTGCCTGGAAGGCTGGGTAGCTTGGCAGAGGGGATTGCAGGGAGAATCTGCCCGTGGCAAGCCAAAGACAGCAAAACCAAGCAAGCAAGCAAGCAAGCAAGCAAGCAAGGAGGAAGACAAGCTTTTTTCTGCCCATGACGTTGTATCCAGGCTTCTATGATTAGGGTGATACCAAGCCAATCAGCGGGCTGATGTAGTAGTCACACATCCTTAGTCCCAGCATCACACACTATAGATTCAGCTATCTCTGAGAGCGCCCCATCTGTGTGGCATGAGGCTTTAGAGGGAAATCTAGACCCAAACCATAATAAATGTTCTAATGTTTTTCAGCTTTAGTTTTTTTCATGATAAGCGTTGATTATAACAACTGTACAAGCACAAGTTTTGGAGCATCTTCCAAAGTCATTTAGAGTATAAAGGATCTTGAGATCAAAGTATCAGAGAGTTCCTAAGCTGATGAGATCCAGACCTCTCAAGCATGCCTAAGCCTCGTTGTGACAGATGTTCAAAGGCGGGAGGCAAGTTTTGGAAATTAGGGAAATGTCCTATGGGAAGGGCAGGTGCCACCCTCTTTTCCAGACTTCCTCCTATGAGCCTCAGCAGAACCCTTACATGAGGTCTGATCTTTCCCATGGATGACTTTTTTTCCCCCTGGACATTTCTCATGGGCTGTGCCACCTTGGCCAGTGAACCTTGAACTCCTGGGGCAAGAGGATTGTACAGGGTGGTAAAGCGTTTTCTTTCCCTGGAATTTGATCATCTCAGTTTATTTATGCTGGTTGTCTCATGCTGGTTGGAAGCTCTCACTGATGTAAAGAAAATTTTCCAGAACATAGTTACGTTGCACGTTAAATTATTTCTTTTTCATTCATAAAAATGAAATGAATTAAGTTTTGTCCCCCCCACTGGGGATTGAACTTGGGATATGCTTGCCATAAAGGTGCTTATGCTGCTGAGCTATATTCCTGGCCCTATGAATTAGTTATTTAAAACTTTTAGTTTTGTTTTAAAGATAAAATTCTTCATGCTGTGGAAAAATAATAAAGGGATATCCTTGGTGGCAAAAAGATTGCATATCTCACACTTCCAGTTGCCTCCCTTTCTCACACACAAATGCACTATCTCACACACACACACACACACACACACACACACACACTAACACTCCTCTTACTGTTCACATCTGGTATGGCTGCACCATACCAGATTCTGTGTAGATCTTTGTGTTTCTCTTCTCTCACCCAGGTTGTACCTTCTTCTGCAGGTCCCTGCTCTCCAGGAAGCTTTCCTGACCTCCCGCTTTGATGACTCTTCATCATGACACCTCTATCTAGTTCATTTGTTTGCTGATTGCCTTTCTCCCCCATGAGAGTCTGAGCTCCATGAGGACAGACTGTGTCATGTTCACTGCCATCTTCCCAATTCTAAGATAGTGCCTGTGGACAGACACAGTGAGCCCTCAGATGAACGAGTGAATGAATGAATGAATGAACGACTGGGTATTATTAAACTTTATTCTGTGAAGCAGTGGGGAGTCCCTTGATATTTCTAACTGGGTGAGTGACATGATTTGATCCCCTCCCCCAACCCGGGATTGAACTCAGGCACTTGCGCTTGCCAGGGAAGCGCTTATTCCAGAGCCATCTCCCTGGCCCCAATGATTTGATCTTAAAAGATGACCATTTTCTTCAGATAAACTGATGAGGGACAAAGCAGGCAGAGCTGGTAGAGCGGAAAGGGAACTTTGAGACAAAGCAGACCAGTGCAAGTGAGGCCTCCTCTGGGTCTGATTAAAACCAGCTGTCTGTGAAAGATGACATGGGGCAAACCACTTTTCTCTTTTTTGTGGTACTGGGGACTGAACCATTCTCACCTTGCTTTCCTAGAAAAGTATGCACAGAAATACTGACAGGTCAGGTGCTTTGTTTTCTGCAATCAAAGTTGGGAGGGGGTATAGGGGATGAAAGGATGAAATAAGAGAACCTTTCAGAGCCTTTTGATAATTGTGAGAGCAAACTGACCAGCTTCTGAGTGTTTGTTGCACTATTTATATATTTTTGAAAATTTTCCTGAAATTAAAAAAACAAATGCTGCCACACCATGAGGACTTTGTGGGGATGAAGGGAGGGGGCAGAGAGATTTCCAGGGCTGGACACTGTCGAGGGTGTAAGGCCAGGTGGAGATGGAGGCAGGGATGGAGCTGGGGGTCCTGAACTGTTGGGAGATAGAGACAGCAAGGCTTGTCTGTGTTTCCTTTGAGACTAGAAAACCCTGGCAGGTGGCTCAGGTGGGAGGGGAGGCACGCCAGGCCTACGCTGTAGGGAAGCAATGGTCACCTACAACTCAGGGTCATGTCAAAGTCCACTCAATGGTCAGTGCAGAACTTGAGCCCACATCTTCAACCTCCTCATCAGTGCTCTTCATACCATGCTGAGTGCACCAGCCCTTCCCTGAGTGCACCAACCCTCCGGCCCTCCATCCCTTCCTACTTCCTTAATGACTTTCTTCTAGTACAGGGAATTGAACCCAGGGAGCACTGAGTCACATCCCAGCCCTCTTATTTTATTTTGAGACAGGATCTTACCAAATGGTCTGGGCTGGCCTCAGATTTGGGATCTTTCTGCCTTCACCTCCCAAGGAGCTGGGGTTCCAGGCATGCCCCACTGCACCTGGCTCCAGGAATCTTACCAGCTCCTGCTCCTCACAGACCCCTCAGCCTGGGCCTGTTCCAGCCACAGTGGGGAGTGACCCAAGACACTAACTCTTTGTGGTCACTACTACTACATGGCTTATGAAGAAACTTGTTTCTCAGGCCCTAACTAGCTTTTGCACTTTGTCCTTGGGTAGTTTTTTTCTTTCTTTCTTTCTTTTTTTTTTTTTTTTTTTTCTGGTACTGGGAATGGAACTCAGGATAATGTACTTGCCAAGCAGGTGCTATGCTACTGAGCTATATCCCTGGTTTTTCTCTTATTTTTCAAACACTATAAATATTTTCAAGCACACACGTGGAAAAAGTTGTATAATAACACTCCTAGATACATTTCCGATTACAATCATGTTAATCTTTTTTTTTTTTTGCGGAACTGGGGATTGAACTCCAGCCCATGGGATTGAACTCAGGCCCTTGCGCTTGTGAGGGAAGCGCTTATTTCACTGAGCCATCTCCCCAGCCCCTAAAGGTATAGGGAAGTGAAACTCGTGACCTGACCTGGATGAGTTCCGGTTTTCTAAAACCGAATAATGAATTTTAGGAACAAACAGAGGTTGAGGGTAAAACTTTATTGGAAAGAAAAGCTTCTGTCGGAGAGGGACAGAAGGGGGACCCGAGTGGGTTGCCCAGGAAGCTGTCTCTTTCAGGTTACCTTTCTAGGGCAAAACCTTGCAGGGCTAAGGTAAAGGAGCCTCACTTGGGTGGATGTGGGGGGGGGGGGACATTATGGGCAATCAATGGGCTGGCAAGCACCATTGCTCAAGTAAAATTATTAGACCCAGGGCTGAATGGGGTAGCGAGTCAGGTAGTAAGAGGGCATGAATGTAAAACAGGACCTTATCTGGTAGCCTTCAGACAAGTTTTTCCTGAGTAATGGTCAATCCTGGATGCCAGTGTTAAGATTTGATTTGCAGCAAGGGCCTCCATCCTTCCCACAGTTGTAAAGTGCCTGGCTGTTGTTATTCCTTCCAGGGCCTGACCCTGTCTGCCTGCCTGCAATTTTCTGTCTAACTCAGGCTGCCTGCAACACTATGTTAACTATTAACATTTTCCATATTGGTTTCCAGTGGGGACTGGAAATTTTCTGTATTGTTTTACCAATTTCCCTTTACTGAAATATCCAAAATAAACTATATGATATCTCATCACCAATTTTTTTATTCTTAATTTTAATTTTAGTTGAACCAGGGATTGAACTCAGGCCCTTGTGCTTTCCAGGGAAGCACTTATTCCACTGAACCATCTCCCCAGCCCCTGTTTAGTATTTTTGAGACGGGGTCTCCTTTGCAGTTCAGGCTGAGCTTGGGCTCACTGTAACCAGGCTGGTCTCAAACTTGTACCAATCCTCCTACTTCACCAACTGCTGGGATTGCAGGTGTGCGCCACCATGCCTGGCACCTTATTTTTAATTTTTATATTTTTAGTTTTTGTATTTTTAACACATTTTTTTTTGTCTTTTTGAGACAGGGTTTTACTGTGAGGTCCAGGCTGGCTTGGAACTCACTTTGTAGCTTAGACTGATCTTGAACTTGCAGCTGTCTTCTGCCTCAGCCTCCCCAGTGCTGGGATTAGAGATCCCACTAATCCACTAGTACACCACTGCCTGGCAGATTCAATGTTTTTTTTTTTTTTTTCAGAGAGTTGTATAGCCATTGCCACTATCTAATTCTAAAATACAGCATTTTTATCACCCCCAGGCAAATCCTACCTCAATTAGTTTCTTCATTTCTTCCTCCACCAGCCCCTGATGACCACTAGTCTATTTTCTGTCTATGGATTTGCCTGTTCTGGACAGTTCAAATATAATTGGAATGTGTGGTCCTTTGTGACTTAACATAATGTTTTCAAGGGTCAGCCAGGCTATAGCATATATCAGAGCTCATTCTTTCATGGCCTAATAAAAATCCTTTGTGTGGCTCTTCTATATTTTGTTTGTTCATTCATAGCTTACTGGGCACCCAATTGGTTTCTCTTTTTTGGCTTGGAATAATGCTGAGCATTCCTATGTAAGTCTTTGTGTGGATGCTGCTTTGAGCTCTCCAGTATTTGAGAATACCTACTGGGAGTAGTATCGTGGGGGGCCATTGGACAACTGCATAACAGCTTGGAGGAATTTTCAATCTTCCCAAGCCAGTACCATCACAGTCCTGCCAACAGTATTTGAGGGTTCCAGTTCCTCCACTGCTTCATCAAACCTTGTTATTTCTGACTTGTTTTGTTTTCTTTGAAGACAGGGTCTCACCATGTAGTTCAGGGTGATCTTGAACTTGTAATCTTCCTGCCTAGGCCTCCCAGAGTGCTGGATTATGGGCTATATCACACACCCCGCTGTATTTCTGATGTTTTGATGTACAGGCATCTAGTGATCTGGTACGTCCTGGTTTTGATTTGCATTTTTTTGATGGTTAATAATGTTGAACATCTTGCTTTGTGTCCATTGGCCTTTTCTATACTGTCTTTAATTAATCAGTTAATTACTTGAGACAGGGTTTCTTTATATAATGTGTGCTTTGAACTCACTGTGTAGCCTTGGTTGGCCACGAACTCAAAAGATCCTGCCTCAGCTTCCAGAGTGATGGGATTACATTTGTGCAGTACCACATCCTGCTTTTTACACTGTCTTGAAATTCTTCAGTTTTTCAAAAAAATTTGCTTGTCCTTTTAATCCTTGGAGGTTGCATACTTCTGAACAAAAATGTTTGTAAGTAAAGCTGTGTATTTTGCGTCAGCAGGCAGCTGTGAGGGTGTTTCTCTGCTGGCCATGTTGAATTGAAGGCATGGAGGAGCCAATGGCCAAGTCGTGTCCGTCAAGTTCCCTGTTGAACCCAATAGGCAGGCTTAGGTTAGTGCACCAGCTTCTCAGCTGCAGTGGTGGTCCCCAACTTTTCATCTTAAGTGATTGGCACCCTCTGACGACCTCTGCCAGAACCAATTATTAAATTCAGAGTTGCAAAAGAGTGCTTTAGTTTTGTCATCACTGTTTGCTTATTTGTTTTTTGTCACTTTCTGTATTTATTAGCTGGCATATTTGGTAAAGCACAGATTTTCCTCGTGCACTGTGACTTTCAGGGCTCCTGGAAAGCCAGCAACAGAAAGCATGAACTGTTTAACTTTTTCCCCATTATTTCTGATTTTCAAATAAGGAATCAGGGCAATATGAGGCTCTCCTTGTCACAGGTCAGGTCCTGATGTCCTGATGTAGGAACCCAGATTCTTAAGGAGGCACTGCCACTGCCTTCCTTCTCTAGAGACTGAGGGATAGGACCAGGCCCTTCCCGGACCCTTCCTGGTGGGGTCCTCAAGGGCAGCATTGCAACTTGCTGAAAGATAAGGAGGGGCCAGCTGTTTTGAAACAGGAAAGTTGAGCTTCCTGCAGAAGCAGTGGATGATTGACCCAGTATCTCCGTCTCGTCTTGATGTTAACTGGATTAAGTTGAAGCCGGTGAGTGACTCACCCTATAACCTTTAGGCTTTATTTGGTAATCCTCCTGTTTCAGTGTCTGATTCGAGCCAGAGCCTTGCAAATCACTTAGCATTCTGTTCGTGTCACCTTTCAGGCAAGTGAGATCCATGTACTAAAACTCATTTCTCCCCCTTGACACCAAGAACAAATGTGCTATTACTGCCCATTTGACATGCTTTGATGAGATGATTAGATCAAAATGCTTTGAAAACTGTAAAGAAAGCACTGAAGAGATGAGGCACCAGGTTGGAAATTGACCAATTTCCACCTTGGCCATGTCCTAGGTTTGGTTCTTTCCTGGCCTTGATTTTTAAGTTTTCCTCTCATCAGGCCCTTTTACTTCTCTGGCTCTTTCCAGCTTCCCAGTCCTTGCACTGAAGACCCCTCACGCTTCATCCTTGCTCTTGTCCCTACTTTCTCTAAACAGAGCAGGCACATGACAGGTGGGTGCTTATGTCGCTGAGCTATCACCCTGGCCCAGAGCAGGCACATTGAGCAGAAAGCGCTGGTGATGAAATGAACTTTGCACTACAGGTTTGGTTCTTGTTTTTATCAGTGCGTGAACATTAAAGTCACCTAAGCCTCCCTTTTTCCTAGTCTTGCACCTGTGTGAAAAGGATGGTTATTAAATGCCTGTTCAATTAAACTTTAAAAATGCAAACAGCCATTATAAAGGACCTCAGACCCGGCAGTACTCTGTCTTTGTTGCTTTTTCATTCTTCTAAACTTTTCTGTCTTTGGTTCCCAATGCCTTCCACCCAGGGGGTTTGCTTTCCTGCAAAGCCATTGTCTTCTCAGCACTGCTTTTGCATTTCTGAAACCACCGAGTTAACTTATTTGGCTTGCCCTCAGTATTCCCTAACCTGAATGGGTTTGGAGCCTGCTTCCCCAGCCCTTGGACGCTGCCTTATGCCCTGAAGATGGCTGGCTCCGAGGGCCATTTAAACTGACAGGATGGCTGTCCATTGACTTATTGTGTGCATTTGAATATAAGCAATCTAATCTCTTGGATGCATAGGCAGTTAGATTTTTCTGCAGTGACTCTGTTAAGAGGGAAATGAAACTAGAAGTACTTTACAGATGGGCAACACCCTTCCATTGTTATGTAGTTGCTCTGTCCATCCCTTTCTTGTCTGTTGAGCTGAAACAATGGCACCTAAGTGGTTGCAGCTGTTAACCCTGTGTTGCCTGGGCATTTTTTTCACTCCAGATCTTTTGTGTTTGCTTTGTGCTCTGGAATGAGTGGGTGGACTGAAGGGGACTGCTGAAAACAGGGATTTGGTTAAGGGGACTTCCCAGTGTGAACTGAAATTGGAAGCAAAATGTTGAGGCTGTGTCTACACTTATCAACACACAGGAGGTGGTTTTCATTGATTCGTTTTTAGTCTTTTAATACAAAGTCACTGTATTGGTTGCTTTGAGTTAGCGTAAAACAAATGGAATGTGGTGATGCATGCCTGTATACCCAGCGCTTGAGAGGCCAAGGCGGGCAGGACTGCTGTGAGAGTGAGGCCTGCCTGGGGCTACAACGAAGTGTGTTCAAGGTCGGCCTAAAACAAGGCTGTTTTAAGGCAAGCAAGCAAACAACCACCACCACCACCACCACCACAAGAACAACAACAAAAAGACAGCATAACATTGCAATTATTATTTTTCAGTGATTCAGATGAGATTTCTCAAGAATATGTTCAGCCCAGGAGGGTTTTGCTGTGTGTTCTATGGTCCAGTGCCGGTAGGAGTGAGGGCAACCCAGTCAAGGTTCTGAAGTGCTAATGTTGCAGGTAGTCAAATTTGATGGAAATATGGGCAGTTAGATAGCGCCAGGCCCTCGGAGGAGATAACACAGAAGACAAAGACAGCTATTGGAGGGACGGACCCTCCTGCTGTGAACCAGACCTAAAGGTCAAACAAATGCTAAAAGAGTAGCACCTGGGATTGATATTCTAAATAGGTATCTTGATCACCTGAAAAGACCCAACCCCGAGGGGAAGAGACCCTGTCCCAATTGGTGCCCACTTACTCCGTGACTCACTTCCCCATTTGGTCCTGGGCCTAATCAACTTTACCTGAACAATGGTGCTTGCCATCCCATTGGTTGTCCACAGTATTGTCCCGCCCCATATCCACCTAAGTGAGACCCCTTTACCTTAGCCCCGCATGGTTTTGCCCTATAAAGGAAACCTGAAAGAGACAGCTTCCTGGGCAACCCGCTGGGGTCCCCCTTCTATCCCTCTCTGACAGAAGCTTTTCTTTCCAATAAAGTTTTACCCTCAACCTCCATTTGTTCCTAAAATTCATTCTTCAGTTTTAGAGAACACAAACTCATGCAGGTCAGGTTGGAAGTTTTACTTCCCTGTATCAGTAATTGCAAAGGTAGAGAGAGGGGGGTTAGACAGAAAGGATCAAGTGATGAGTCCTGCTTGGAGGTCGGGAAGGCCCACTTGTAATAAGGCTGGATTACAAGTTCAAGTCCCTTCTAGGCCACTTAGCGAGATCCTATCCATCTCAAGGTGAAGAATGCAAGGGTTTCGACCTCCAGCTCAGTGGTAGAGTAACCGCAACCCCCACCCCACCTCCTACCGCTGTGGGAAAGAGAATTTGGCAAATACACAGCTGAGAAAGGGTTTCCTAGGGGAGAGTACAGGATGCAAACAAGCCTGCAGTGTTGAGTTGGCAGAACACCATTGTGAGTCTGGAGAGCTACAAGCAATGTAAACATTTTCTTTTCCTAACACATAAATTTCTACTCCTGCTTTCTGCTTCCCAACATTCACATCAAACTACGCTCTGGTACCATAATCTGTGCAATTAAGAAACTAGTAGTATGTATTTGCAGTACATAATAATTACACTCATTGTGGGGACTTGGTACGTGGACAAAGTCAGAGGGTTTTTTTGTGTGTGTCTGAAATTGAACTCTCAGGACCTCTCCCTTGCCAGGCAGGCTCTGGCTGCACTGCTGAGCTATATCCCTGTAAGCTGTATCCATGTATGGTTACCTAGTGGCACTGTGCAATTGCAATTATTTTGCTTGAAAGAGGGGTTTCCTGGGCCCAGGGAACTGTGGGCAACTTCTCATAACCTTTCACTGGTAAGTGTGCCTCTGCCAGCAGCTGCACATTCGCTGGTCACCCACTAATACCCTAGAGTCCCTGGGAGAGAGCTACAAGGAAGGAATGCTGGCAGCAGCAGCCGTGGGGCCCCTCACTTATTTTTGGCAACTGTTGTACTTTTTGATGTCACCCCTCCCCCCAGCTCAGCACCATCAGGAGCTTTCTCCTTGTGTATTTTGTGAGACTTACTGTTTCAGGTCTTACATTTAAGTCATCCATTTGGAGTTAGTTTTTGTGGTTGCTGACTTTCATGTGGAGCTATCCACTCTTCCCTGTGTAGAATAAATGCTTGCCTGGCAAGCGCAAGGACCCGAGTTCAATCCCCGGTTCCACCAAAAAAAAAGACAGAATATCCTCCTTTATTCATTGTCTATTTTAAAAAGTCAAAAAATTGCAGGGCATGGTGGTGTGGCTGGAGGATCTGAGAGACAGAGACCAGCCTGAACTGCACAGTGAGACCCTGTCTCAAAAACACCACTTCCCCAAAAAAGTCAAACTTTGGAAAAAATTTCAAGCATTATTCCAAAATAGAGTAATAAACTTTATGTGCCCTATACTGGGCTCTAACAAGTATCAGTTTTCAACTAATCTTCTTTAATTTATAGCTGCACCATTTTATAAATCCTTTCCCTTGCTACAAACTTATTTTTTTTTTTTTTTCTGACACTGTCTTGCTTGGGAGTTCAGGCTGACCTTGAACTCACTGTCGCTGAGACTGGCTTTGAACTCTGAGGCAGTCATTCTGCATCAGCCTCTGGAGTGAGTGCTGGAATTTACAGATTTATGCCATCTCACCCAGCAAACTTTTTTTTGGCGCAACTGGGGATTGAACTCAGGCCCCTTGTGCTTGCCAGGCAAGCCCTTATTCTACTGAGCTATCATCTCCCCAACCCCCAAACTATTATTTTAAAGCAAACCCCAAGCATTTTATGCCATTGTAAAAATACTTCAGAATGTATCAAAAAATCTTTAGAAAATAGCAAAACCATGATCTGTCTAAAAGCAATAATTACTGAATATAAAATAGTTTCATAAGATTTTATTTTGCTTTTCAGTTGATTGGTTAAAGTCAGGGTCCATTGCACTTGACAGATACATCTCTTTTTAAGTCTTTTTGTGTGGGTGGAGTACTGGGGACATAACCCCAGGCAAGTGCCCCACCAAGGAACTACATATACCTCCAGCCTTTCTTTAAAAAAAAAAAAACAACAACCCACCTTTTTATTTATTTATTTATTTTTATTTATATATTTTCAGGACTTTTTAAAAGTATGGGTTCCCCTGACTATTATTTTTCTCTTTGCAATTTATTTATTTATTTATTGCAGTACTGGGGATTGAACTCAGGACCCTGAGCTTATTCCACTGAACTATCTCCCTGGCCCCTCTCTTTGCAATTTAATTATTCAACTTGGTAGCCGTCCTTCAGGTGTCCTGTGCTGTGGATTTTGCAGATCACATCCCCGTGGTATCATTTCATGTGTTCCTCTGCTTCCTGAACACTGCAGTCTGCCATCAGATTGACAGTGTAGGTTCTTATTTCCCATATAACCCAGGTTACCCTCCAGTGAGAAAAAACTGTGGGTACACAGTTCGGGGTCCTTCTGACATTCCCGCCTGAGCTTGTGCCCAGCACCACGTCCAGGACAGTCCAGATGCACAGGCCTCCCTTGTTGACCCTCACTGTCCCATATGAACTGTAGTGGAAAAGTGCAGTGAACGCTTACATGTCCTAAGCAAATTTAAAACTAAATTACTTTTTATGGTCATTTAGTCTTTGGGAAGAGCCAGAAGTTGCACAGTGCCAGATCTGGTGAATAAAATGGGTGAGGTGACACTACAATGTTCACACCCCAGTCAAGGATTCAGTCCCGAGTAATGGGAAAAATCCAACCAAATTCCTGGTCCTTCTGAACATTTCATTTCTCAGTGAGGTCTTTTTTCTTCAATCTCCCAGATGACTGAGTTGGAGGCTCAGTCAGTTGGCTGAAAAATTATTTTCCAGTAATAATACTAATGGGGGTTACATGACCTGTATCCATCCCACTTGCACTATTTCATGGTGTTTGCATAAAACCCAATTTCCAAGACAGGCATTTTGGGAGAAGCTGGAAACATTCCTGTGTCCAGATTCCAGTTAATAAAACATACTGTTTAAAACAAAATTGTTGAACTGATTTACATTTCGCTGGGAAACAGCTTTTTGACTCTGAGTTGTCTGCATGTGGCTTCCTGCATGGCCTCCCTGTGTGACTGCTTTCCACAGCAGCTGTTTTCTAGCAGCTTCTGGCAGCTGGAGCTAGGGCCAGAGCTGCATCCCACGCTCCACTCACAGCTGGCTGGGATGGATGTGTGTGCTAGGAACATGGTGCCTTGCCGCACTGCTTTCCTTGCTGCCTGGCAGTGGATTGTAATTAAGTCTCACTGACCAGCTGATTCTGGAAAATATGCCACAGAAGTTAAAAAGGCCATAAGGTTTCAAAAGAAATTATTTGGCCTATAATCCCAGTACTCATGAGGCTGAGACAGGTGGATTGCTATAGATTTGGAGCCAGCCTGGGCTACATAGTGAGTTTAAGGTCCGCCCAGGTCCAAATGGGTTCTGGACAATTGGATTTTAATCCTCCAGTGCCTCTCTTTTTTGCCCCTGGAACTATAAAGAGCGGGGGACAGGGGGACCCAAGTTGGTGGACCAAGTAGCTCTATAGTTGTATCTCCAATCTGTAGCCTCTTAAAAGAGCAGGATAATGAGCCAATTGAAAAATCCTTACTGCACAATTAGAGAATTTAAGCAATTACAATTTTTTTTTCTTTAAGATAGGGCCTTATGTTACCTAGGGGTCAGAATTTATGATTTTCAAGTAGCTGTCTCAAGCAGCTGAGAGTATAGGCATGTGGCACTGTACACAGTCAAATTTACATATTCTTTTTTCTTTTTTTTGAACTGGGATCTTGCTATATAGCTCAGGCTGGCCTTGAACTGTACTTGCTATGTGGATGAGGCTGGCCTTGAACTCAAAGTAACCCTTCTGCCTCAACCTCCTGAATGCTGGCAGGTACCACCATTACAAAGGTGTGCCACAAAGACTGCTAAGATTATAGATTCTTGAGTTAAAAAAAAAAGGGCTGGAGTGGGATTCTGTGACATTGGTGGAGTGTTCCCTAAAAAGAAATAGGGGGTATTAAACCTTACTTCATTGCAGCAGGCTCAGGTGACCTACATGACCAAGGGACCGTTTGGGTTTGAGGAGATAGCTCTGTGGCATGAATGCCTGCTGGGTTCAATCACCAGTACCAAAGCAAGCAAACCAAGGGGCTGTTTTCCCTGTTGTTTCAGGGGCCTTTCCCTGTTTTCCATATAGTGTGGGTTTTAGATGAAAAAAAAAATTGATGATGCCCTTTTGAAAGGTAAAAATGATCTTAAGAGATCTGCACATGCGCTATTGATGACCAACTTCAGACTGGGTTCTCTGTGTTTAAATCCACTATTACTTGGTGACTTCATAGGCTTTTGGGTTTGGTTTTGGTTTTGGCTTTTTGGGACCTGTTCCTGCTATGTACTTTGGGATGGCCTTGAACTCACTGTGTAGCCCAATCTGGCCTCAAACTTGTGGCAATCCTCCTGCCTCAGCCTTCTTAAGTGCTGGAATTATAGCTATGCACCCTCACACCCAGCTCACTCGGTGACTTTGGACAAATTGATTAATTCATCCAATCTTCCCCACCAGAAAAATATGGATATTAGTAATACTCAGCCTTCTAGAGTTCTTCAGAGGATTGGATGTTAGCTGGGGGCCTAGAATATGGTAAATAGCCATCATTCTAAGTCATTTGCAATAATCAGCGAGCCCACTGCCTCATGTAGATTTACACCTGGACACAGTATTGTGTCATTGTCTGTGTGTGTCTCCCTTCACCTTGTAGATCACCAGTCCTGATCCTCTTTGCGGATGTTCCTCACATGCCTAGCAAGGTCCTGTGAAGATGACTGCTCCCACTGAGGGTAAATCAGGAAGGTGTGAGCAGTGTTGCACATTGGTTGTGCTTGGCGGCAAAGCACACAGGCCAACATTCACATGAGGGCAGGAGGAAACTTGAGACTCAGACAGTAAAGACACTTGGTATGTGGCAGAGTCATGACTAGTGGTGTGGGCCCCTTTGACAACTCGGCTCACCTCATGGAGGAAAAAGTGCCTTCTGCACTCTCTTTAACCACACTTGATTTTGTACAGGTCACTACAAATGGCATCATTGCCATGAGCAAACCACCTGCCAAAGAATCTCATCCTGGGCTCTTCCCGCCCACCTTCGGCGTGGTAGCACCTTTCCTGGCAGATTTGGATACAACTGACGGGCTCGGAAAGGTGTATTATCGAGAAGACCTGTCTTCCTCCGCCGCTCAGCTGGCAGCAGAACATGTCCAGAGGGGCTTCCCGGAGATCTCTTTCCAGCCCATCAGTGTGGTGGTGGTCACCTGGGAATCCGTGGCCCCCTACCAAGGGCCCAGCGGGAACCCTGCCCAGGAAGGCCAGGTAAGCACTGCCCAGGCATGAGTATATGTGATGTGACTTCTGTTACTGATCAGGAAGGGAGATCTAAAGCAAAATAGACCAGTCTGGTCATTGCACATATGCAACTTCCAGAAGCTTCTCTGTAAGGATATACAAATCTTCTGTTTCAGTGATAGTCAGATGTAAACAAAGCCAGTTCTTGAGAAGATTCCTATAGAACAGAAATAGGACTGGTAGGCTAAGGAGATAGCTCAGCAGTATAAGCACCTACCTGGTAAACACAAGATCTTGAGTTTGATCTTTAGCACCGCAAAATAAAGTACTTAAAAATAGGACTGGTGGACAGCAGCCCCTGAGTGCTGGTCCCTCAAGTGGCAAATAGCAGAAGCCTAGCTTCTAATAGAGAAGAATGGTGTGCTGCAGAAAAAGATGATCACAGTAGAAGCCATGTTGCTGCCGAAAGCCCTCTCTTCTCCACATCCTTTCTTCCTTTAAGCATGCTTATCCCGTTGTTCTTGCCACTTTCTGAAGCAGTTCTGGAAGTCTTCTTTCACCCAAAATGCAGCTAGTGCTGCAGCCAAGTGCCGCTCCACACAAAGGCAGGCTCCTGGAGACCTCATGGAGCGTCCTTACCTACACATCTGGCACTGTGCGCTTCTCGCTCTCCCCTGAAGTTAAATGACCAAGAAAATGTTTCAGAACAACAAGGCAGCCACAGTGGCACAACTAAAGACATTCACAAAAGAGGATTTGCAGAACTGCTTCAGAAAGCGGAAGAATGATGGGATGACCGTGTTTGAATTGGGGGGGAGGTTGTATTTTGAGGGGGAGTTTTGGCAATGTGTCTTTTACTATAATAATTCTAAAGTGTCCACTATTTTTGATCATATTTTGTATATTCATTAAATATTCAGGAGGTTGGGTGGTGGCATAGTCTTAGAGGTAGTGTAGCAGAAATAGACTGGAATATTTGATCCTTTGAGAATAAGATGAAGATGCTTTCATCAGCAGTACTCTTATGCATAGCCTTGTGGCATGCGTGTGTCGCTGGGTAACTAGATTTTCCTTCATCTCCTTAGAGAAACACGTTCCAGGCAGTTCTGGCCTCCTCGAATGCCAGCACCTACGCCATTTTCCTGTACCCCAAAGGCAGTCTGCAGTTCTACACAACCTTCTCCAAGAAAGAGAAGAGCCAAGTGCCTGCTATGGTTGCTTTCAGCCAAGGTTTAGTGGGATTCCTTTGGAAGAGTGATGGAGAGTATGATGTATTTGTTAATGAAAGCAAGTCAGTTGAAAACTTGACCAGGTATGCTTTCTTTGAGCCTCAGTAGATTCTCCCTCTGATAGTATTGTTTTATTATTTTACTAAGGAAAGTGTTATAGGCATTATAAGTCATTACCTAACAATAATCCTGTGGATTTCAATTTGATATTTAGTTAGGCTTTCCTTTTTTTTTTTTTTTTTTTGTCTTTTTGAGACAGGGTCTCACTATGCAGTTCAGGCTGGCCTTAAGCTCACTTTGTAGCCCAGGCTGGTCTTGAACTCACAACAGTCCTCCTGCCTCAGCCTCCCGAGTGCTGGGATTACAGGCTGCGCCACCACGCCCAGCTATAGGCTTTCTTTTTGTGATGGGGTCTTGCTATGTAGTTCAGGCTGGTTTTGAACTCTAGAGCCCTGTCTGGCCATAAATTCATAATGGTCCTCCTGCTTTAACTTCCTGATATTTAGGGTTTTTGTTTGTGGTGCTGGAAATGGAACCCAGGCCCTTGTACCTCACACCAAGCCTTTTACCACTGAGCAGCACTGTGATGAGTGAACTCAGAATGAATAGGTATCCTGCTTTTTTAGGCATCATCTTCATTTAAAACAGTTTTTACCGTCACCTCTATTAAATAGGAAGACATGAGTAGAGATCACTGAAGTTTGTCTCCTTGCCAGGAACCAGAGGCTAGGAAAACGACTTTCTCTCCACAGTGACTAAGGGGGACATCTTACAGCATTGAGCATTACCCAGTGAACAGTGTTCAGATTTGTCAACAGGAGACAGAGCTCAGACAGATTTCTTTTTTTTTAAGTTAAAATGCTTTCCTGTTAGTCTTTAAGAAACAAAGAATGTCCCCTCTCTCCAGTTTCCTATTATCAAATCTAGCCTCCAGTGTCTCTGCCCTTACTTAGTGGTATGCTTGCATATCCTTAACATCTGGTTTTATGATGGCAGGAGCCCTGATTCCCACTACTTGGCTTAATTTTGGTGGTGAAAAAATTCTTCCATTGATCAAATTGAGGCTACTAAGCCAGGCATGTGGCATACGCGTGTAATCCCAGCACTTGGGAGGATAAAGCTGGAGGATCATTGTAAGTTCAAGACCAGCCTGGGCTACAAAATGAGTTAAAAGCCAATATGAGCTGCCTAGTGAGACCCTGTCTCAAAAAACAAACCAACTCTCACAGGTTTAGAAAATTTCTCACACTTCATTGTGTGATCATCTGGTCATTTTATATAATTCTGTCTGCTTACCTTCTTTTCATCGATGCATAAGAATATTAAAAATGAAAATTTAGGGGCTGGGGAGATGGCTCAGTAGAATAAGTGCTTCCCTAGCAAGCACAAGGGAACCAATCCCCGGTTCTGTGAAAAAAAAAAAAAAAAAGTTTGGATTAAGCTCAGTGGTAAAGTGTTTGCTAGCAAGGGTGCAGCCTTGGGTTTGATTCCCAGCATCAAGCAAAGCAGCATTAAAAGTGGTGAGGAAGTGTAGTGTAGGGTCATTGTGTTGTGTTTTACAATTATAAAATACTGTTGAATTTGGAACTCATTTGATTTTCACCCTTTGAACATAGGTAAACTGAGGACTTTTAAGCTCCTCATACAATGAGGCTGAGGCTTTTCATTAACCCATACCTCCATTTTTTCATTCTCAGCTCTTCTGACACCAAGTCTATGCAGACTCTTCCCCCACCCTAGCCAATGAGCCAGTTTTCTGGCTGCCAGCTGAGCACCCTATATTCAGTTTGATTCTGGCAGTACTGGATAGTATTAGAGTTATGTAGACCGCATGCGTATAGACGGGTCCTGCCTCATGAGACTGCTCCCAGCTCAAGAGCCTCATAACCCAGAAATCACCTTACCCTCATGAGGGTATTAAAAAGAACACATCTCTGGGACAGCAAAAGGGAAAAGTCCTCTGTGCATGTCCTCCATGCTACCACTTAGGGCCTTTTGAGGACTCTTGTTAAGTTGTGCATTTGGTTAAGTCACTGGCCACCAGTGAGTGGTTCTCCAGCTGCTCTTACCTCCTTGGAGGTGCCGTGGGGCTGAACCTGCCAACATCTGGCCAGGTTCCTTTGGTCAACAGCCCCCAATCTGAGGCCAGGAAGCTCCCTCCTCATCCTACTCAGCTTCTTAGTGCAAAACCACATTTTACCTTGGAAATTCCAAGGGTTTGGGAAGCTCTTGGGTCAGCAACAAAGACCACCTGTGTATTTTCTGTTATGCGTCCTCTCCTAGGGAAAGGAAGTAGTGGAGAGAATGAAAGTCTGACATGTACATAAGCTCAAAAGGCAGAGTACCTAACCTAGGTCCTGACGTTGTCTGGAACCCTCTTCAGGAATGGCTGAGGGGGACCCTATCATAGTGTTATGTGCAGTTGGACTCAGCATGTGAAGTAGCCCTGGACTGTGACAGCCGGGTGAGACAGCCACTGCCTTCCTGCGCTAGTCTCTGCTGCAGGTGGACAGGTGATCCCAGGCACAGGTTTCAGGTCTACAGGGGTCCCGAGAGCTACTGGTGGTTGATGGGGTTGCTTGAGGGCTGCAGGCCTATTTTTAAGACACCGTCCTTTCCTCTAGGAGCAGCAACTCTGGGCATCAGGGCGTGTGGGTGTTTGAGATTGGGAGTCCAGCTGCTGCCAAAGGTGTGGTTCAGGCGGAGGTGAACCTTGGACCCAACAGCGGAGCGAATTATGAAGTTGACGATTATGACCAGATGACCACTCATCTTGGCCTAGAGGATGCCTCAACCCCATCTTTACCCTTTAAGTTTTCAAAAAGGGGAGATACTGACTCATACGATGTGTCCCGTGCCCTCTCTCCACGCCACGAGACTACTGAGGGCTCCAGATCTTTCCAGTTGCCAGTGTTTTCCCAGCAGCAGGTCATAGATGTGGATGAAATGGAAGAAACAGGAAGTGGTAAGACTTTTAAGTGTCAGTTGATGGGGGATGTCTTTGGAAGGAGTAGTATTACTGGGATGGAACACTTGGATGTTCAAGAAGGAGCACGATTACTGGGGTGAAAACATTCTAAGGCAGGTTAAAAGGATGAGAGCCTGCAGCTGTAGGGCACGAGGGTGTAGGCAGCGAGGTTTGGTAGCAGCTCAGGTATCTTTTTTTTTTTTTTTTTTTTTTTTAATTTTAGGGAAGGACCTACAGGGTGTTCAGGGTCTCACTACTACATCACACTTGTAGTAATCTGCCTGTTTACAGCCTTCCAAGAGTGGTGATTACAGGCGCGCACCACCATGCCCAGTCTCAATCACCATCTCAGCGCTCCCCAGGGGTAGGCCGGCAAGGCAGGCCCAGGGATTGAACACCCGGCTCCTGCGCCTGCTTAATCTGCTAAGCTATTTGGCCAACCCTTCAGGTATCCTTTGGGATTAGAACTATGGTCCTGGAGCTGTGGGGTGAGCCGTCTTTAAGATTTTTTGCATTTTATTCTGATTGATTTTTTTTTTTTTTTTTTTTTTTTTTTTTTTTTTTTTTTTTTTTTTTTTTTTTGGAACTGGGGATTGAACTCGGGCTCTTGTGCTTGCTGGGGAAGTGCTTATTCTACTGAGCTATCTCCCTGGCCCGATGGATTGTTTTTTTTTTTTTGTCTTTTTAAGACAGGGTCTCACTATGCAGTTCAGGCTGGCCTCGAGCTCACTTTGTAGCTCAGGCTGGTCTCGAACTCACAACAATCCTCCTGCCTCAGCCTCCCGAGTGCTGGGATTACAGGCATGCGCCACCACGCCCGGCCCTGGATTGTTTTTTTGAGACAGGACTATGTATGTAGCCCAGGATGGCCTGGAATCCGTGGCAGTTCTCCTGTCTCAGCTTGCCAAGTGTTAGGCTTATGGGCATGCACCACCACTCCTGACTGCTTTAATGCTTTCAAATTATTTTGAGAACCAACTGTGAAATATATTCAATCCAGCTGAAAAAACATTTTAGAAGATCTTTTGGCTATTTCTGCAGCTTATCTTTGACATTTATTTCCTCTTGGTTTTGGAATTAGAATTACTGATTAGTTTTCCTCCCAGGTTCCATCAGTTTGGAGCTGATTTTTTTCTTGAGCTGATTTGTGAAAATTAAAGATATGAAATAACCCAATTCCCCATGAAAAACAAAGTTTTGTGAAGTTCTTCTATCCAACCATTATCTATCAGGCTTTTCCTACATTTTGTGAAAAAATAGTTTTGAGGATACTTTAATTTGCTTTATAAGAGATGTTCAACATTTTTTTCTCCCGAGGTTTCCAGTAAAATCCACCCCTTACTGGGGATAAGTAAGTGAGTGCTCTGCCACTGAACTAGATCCTCAGACTTTTTGTTTTGTATTTACTTTTTACTTTTGAGACAGGATCTTTCTAAGTTACCCAGACTGGCTTTGAATTTCCAATCCTCCTGCTTTACTGTCCTGAGTAGCTGGGGTTATAGCTATGTACTATCATACCTAGTAATCCAAACCAGAAGCAAGTTTTCTATGCCTTTTTACTGCTTTTGCTAAGAAATTATCCCAAGACGCTCAGAGAAGTATGTGTTCATTCTGTAGTAGTCACTACTTTTTCTTTCTTTTTTTACTCGTTTTGATACTTTTCATAGCAATGGTCAGAAATACTGGTTCATAGTGAGTGCCCCAAGCCCTGGACAAGACTGCTCACTAGGTAATGGGTGCTGTCACTTCTGAGGCACAGGGGAGGAGAAGCAGCATCTGGTGGAGAACGAGGACTTGGGCCCTGCCTCAGCCCCTCCCTGCCACTATATCCTCCACATGCTGGAGTCTGAGGTGGTACCCATGCCTCAATGTGTGGCACTGTGTCCACAAGGTACAGAGCCTTCTGCCCCCCAGAGCAGAGTGTGTTTACCTATAGATGTTAAATTTGGAGTCTCATTTCCACCCTTCCTGGGTATTTTTGAAATTCCTCTTTGTGAAAACACCACATTTAAATGAAAGCACAGTAAGCCCCACGTTTACAGTAGATTCCGGAAAGTGCTTAGATGTGAATTTAAAACGAGTCTATGACAGCTGTTTTTCTGTCCCCATATCCCAATTATTTTGCAGCATAATGGTCAGCCTTCTGTGGCCAGTAGCGCATTCGGGCATTACTGGGTTTCATCTTCAGTTGTGCAGGCCTTCATGAGCTGGCTAAGAGCTGGGGCTTCCACATTCAGCAGAACTTTGTCAGCTCCAAGCCCCATTCCTATTCACATGTGAAATTCCCTGTGGAGAATGTAGAGCCGATAGACCCTACTTGGGTTTAACTTTGCTTTAATCTTCACTCATAAAGTCACAGACAAGTAGGATCCTTATCCCCTTCAGAAAAGTTCACCCCTCTTAATGCTTTTGAACTTCATTCCAAATTAATTTGCTCAGAGTCATTAAATTTAATGGCCTGTGATTCTAATAAAATGAGCTTGGGAGGAGGAAAATTAAACTAGGGAGGGATGCTTTTGATTCTTGCTTGGATGAAAAGCTTTTAGGCCAGGTATAACAGAAGGATTAATTCTCATCAGCTTTTGAATATCAAAGCTTTTAAATTATTACCTGGGGAAAAGGGAAGGGTTAAAATTAAAACAAACAAAAAAATTAAAAACTTAAGGTTACAGTAGCAACTCTTTTGTTCTATGTATTTTAACATGATAACAGCAGATAGTAGAAGATAGTAAAGAATATGCATTTGTAGTCCTCCCAAATATGAAGCTGATTTTTCTGGCCACATTGGATGGATGTCCTCAGATTTATGTCGGGTGGCGGCCACCTCATATTGATTCAGTGACCCTGGTAGCAGGTTTTAATAGCTCACACTTGTCATTTTTCACTGCTGTTGGACCTGTTCTGCCCCAGTGGTTTGAGCTCTGTCACTCTGTCAGTAGCTATTAGCGGTGGGCTATTGTCTAGCCAGGTGCTCCAGGACCCAGGCAGATGGGAGTCCTATGGGGAGAAGCCTCCTGACCTGGGGTAGTGTGCGGTGCTGACTCTGTGCCCTTGTTTTCTCGAGACAGTGTTTCCCTACAGCACAGATTCTCAGCAGACGTGCGCCAACAACAGACACCAGTGCTCAGTGCATGCGGAGTGCAGGGACTACAGCTCTGGCTTCTGCTGCCGCTGCGTGGCTGGCTACATGGGCAACGGCAGGCAGTGCGTGGCTGAAGGTAAGCGGTGTCCACGTGTTCCACCCTGGGGGGACGAGTGCAGGCTTTGTCCTAGCACTTGTTTGGAAGTGTGGCCTTTGCCCAGAGCTCTGGAGTTACAGTTTGTGGTGTTCCGTCCCTGTGTCCTCTTCTTTGTCCTCTGATGGGTGTTCCTCAGGGAATGTCTATTTTTCTCATTTGGTGAAGTCTCTTTCCAGCACTATTTTGTCACCACGAAGGTGATGGCCATTGGGAGCCCTCTTCGCAGCTGCCCAGAGCTGGACCAGGGACTGTTCGTGCCCCTCGTGCCCTCAGTTTTCTTTAATCCTTTTCTGTGTTTTTGTCCTGGGGTCTCTCTAGCTGTAGGTGGCACTGTTACAGACCAGACTATCGTAATGGTTATGAGGCAGGTCTGTAAAAGGTTGGTTTAGACAGAAGTCTGCAGTGGGTCAGATTTATTCCCATCATTCTCCCCTCATTCCTGTTTCTTTGTGCCCCTGAAATTAGCGTGGCAGTACTGGGGCTCAAAAGGTGTACTCGGCACGTCCTGAGGGCCAGACCTACAGTGGGGCCCACACCCAAGTGGATTCCCTAATAGCTGAGCTCAGCTTTCAACTCTGGCCCTCAAAGAAGACCAGCCTTTGGTCCTTCCATCTCTGAGGTGGCACATCTGAGATCCTGGTGACAGTTCACTCAGACTGAGAGTGACTGCTGCCACGCAGCAGAATAAAAGACAACAATGCTCAAGATCCTTTGTCCTTCACGGGCCTCCAGATTGCCTCTCTTGTCACAGGTCACTTTCCTTGTGTGCTTAATGAGGAATTTTAATTGCTTGTAAATTTTGATTAAATAAAACCCAGCTGGCGAAATAGGTTCTTTTTCTCAGATTTCTTCCTCTAATTACCTTTTAGTATTTTTTTTTCCATTTAGTAATTTTTAAAAATCATCTTCGGCAATAAGAGAAAATCCAGAATACTCTTCAAATTAATTTTGGAGGATATTTTAGACTTTGTTAAAGTGTTTTCTTTCAAACGTTTCCCAAGCCCCCATGGTGTGCCTTTGCTTCTTTGTTTTAGGCTTGGCTTTTTACCACTCCTCCCTGTGAGAGTTTTCCAAAATCCACAGCAAAAGCTAATCCTGAAGGAGCAGTCTCATTAGCTTTTTTCCTCCCAAATAGCAGAGCCCAACATGCTGAGCAGTTTTTGTTTTTCAGCAAACTCAGAGACGCTGGACTGTTCAGCCACACACATTAACATTATATGCTCGTCCTGTAATAGTTTTGTGGTTTAAATATTCGTTGGATTCTTGCTACTTATAAAATTCTTTTCTAGCTTGTTTGGTTGTTTGGTCTGCTTAACTTGGCTTTCTTCCTTGTTTTTGTAATTGTTCTTGGGATGCATTTTTCTGCTATGAGTCTATGAGCTTCAGCACATTCCCCAGTGGAATGACACAGTGTGTGTGCAGAATTACTCCATGTCAAATATGCCGTGGCTGGCCTGTGACCCTGTTCAGCAGCCTGGAGCCATAGCTGACAGTGAACTTTGCCGTAAACCTAAGCAGTCCAAGATGTCCTTTCTTTTAATTTACTTTTTCTTTAAGTTATTATTATTTTGTCTTTTTTTTTTTTTGGCAGAACCAGAAATTGAACTTAGTCCCTTGCACTTGCCAGGGAAGCACTAATTCCACTGAGCCATCTCCCGGCCCCTTATTTTGTCTTTTTTGAGATAGGGTCTCTCACGCAGTTCAGGCTGGCCTCGAGCTCACTTTGTAGTGCAAGCTGGTTTTGAACTCCCAATGATACTCCTGCCACAGCCTCCCAAGTACTGGGATTATATAGGTGTGCACCACCGTACCTAGATTTTTTCTTGAGCGTTCTTTTTTTTTTGAGATCTAATTCACATGCCTTTTAAACACATGTGATTTGATCGGTCTTAATATATAGTTATAGAATTGTGCAAAACTACCCAATTCTAAAACGTGGGCATGACCACAGCAGAAACAAGCACTGCACACACCCGCTGGTAGTCACCTGCATCTCCCAGCCTCTCCCTACCCTGCTCCAATTTATTTTCTGTTTCCGTGGGATTTCCTGATTTGGAGAGTTCCTGTCAGTGGAATTGTACGTCATGTGGCCTTTTGTGTCTGGCTTCTTTCACTTGGTGTAACACTTTCAATTGTATCCATATTGTGACATGGGCTGGTGTCTTATTCCTTTCTCTAGCTGTATAATATCCTGGGGGATGGCTACACCAGGTGTTGTCTATGGATCCATTGACAGACATTTGGGTTATTTCCCTTTTTTGTTATTTTAAGTAAAACTGCTAAGAACATGTGTGCATAATTTTTCTGTTGACATATGTGTTCTGTTCTCTTGATTATATTGGAGGAACTGGAATTGCTGGTCATATGGTAAATTTCAGTTCTCCTATTTGAATATAATAAAAGCAGCTTAACTCCCCTTCTTGCCTGTCTGTCTTTTAACCTTTTGTAGTACCGAAGTTTAAACCCAGACCCTTTCCACTGGGCTACATGCTCATCTTTTTTTTTTTTTTTTTTTTTACAGAAGATAAAAAAAATAATAAAAAAAACCCAACCAAAAGTCGAACATTAGAAACGATACAGAATTTCACCAGACAAACTAATAGGAATTCAATGGGGGTTGTTATATTGCATATTGTTGTCTTCAAATTAGTTGTTCAGATTACCATATAAAAGCATGCAAAATCTGTCCAAAAAAGTTATAAAACATTAAAGAGGAGAAAGGAAAAATTTAAGCATTAGCTGCTTGTTTCTATAGCCCAGCCGAAATCCGCAGCACTGTGCATACACATAGATACCTTGTTTTCCCTTCTTTCTTGTTTCTTTTCCCTCATCCGGGTTCCTTCCCTTTGAACAGTTTTTCCCTTTCATGGTATCTATTGTACCCTTTAGATTTTATCTACTCTTTCAGACTCTAATGCTAGCGAGTTGATACTATGTTTTTATACATGTAGGTCTGATTATTTCACTTAGAAGTATGATCTGTAGTTACATCCATTTACCTATAGAAGCCTCAAGTTTATCTTTTTTGATAGCTGAGTGATAGTCTGTGGTATAAAAATGCCATTATCTATTCCTCAGGTGATGGGCACTTGGGTTCTTTCCAAGATTTAGCTATGACAGATAGTACTGCTCTAAACATGGGTGCAGATATATTGCTGTGATAGAATTTTGGTTCTTTTGGGAAAATACCTAGGAAGGGAATAGGTGGCTTGATTAGGACCTCCAATCCTTGCTTTTTGAGAAATCTCCACACTGATTTCTATAGTGGTTATACCAGTCTACACTTCCTCTGACAGTGGAAAAGGATTTCTTTGTCCCCAGAACCCCTCCAGCATTTGTTTTTGAAATTTTTCTTTTTCTTTTTCTTTTCTTTTTTTTGCAGAACCAGGGATTGAACTCAGGCCCTTGCACATGCCAGGGAAGCGCTTATTCCACTGAGCTATCTATCTCCCCAGCCCTGTTTTTGAAATTTTTAAAGTCATTTATTTATTTATTTGGCTCTTAGACCACCAAACTATCTCCCAGCACGAGTTTTTGAAACTTTTAAAACTTTTACATGTCAAAAGAAATCAACAGAATAAAGAGAAAACCCACAAATTGGGAAATAAGTTTAACCCACTGTCCCTCAAAGTTCTTCTATCTAGACCACATAGAGAATTTAAAGGGCCAGGGAAGTAGTTCAGTGGCTTTAAGTCCCTGCCTGGCAAGTGCAAGGACCCAAGTTCCATCCCTGGTACTACAATAATAGTAACAAAGAATAATAATACTTTCTTTTTTTTTTTTGGCTTTTTGAGACAGGGTCTCACTATGCAGTTCAGGCTGGCCTTAAGCTCACTTTGTAGCTCAGGCTCGTCTCGAACTCACAATAATCCTGTTGCCTCAGCCTCCCGAGTGCTGGGATTACAGGCATGCGCCACCACGCCCGACAAGAATAATAATAATAAAAAAAATCAGACCCCCAAAATTTAAAAAATCAATCTAAAAATAGGCATCTGAGATGAATATACACTGATCAGATGAAGAAATAAAATGGCAAATATATAAAAAAAGTTCAACTTCATTGGTCATTTGAGAGATGCAAATTAAAACAGCTTTTCAGCCTTTTGTATTTTATTTTAATACAGGGTGTCACTGAGTTATTAAGTTGTCCAGACTGGGCTTGAATTTGGGATTCTTCTGCCTCAGCCTCCCAGAGTGCTGAGATTGTAGGTGTGCATCGCTATGTCTGATAAACTTAATTTGTCTACTACTTTTCTGATTAAACTGTAAATATATAGGCAAGTCACACATATTCAAACATAAAAAAAAGATACATAGTGTAGGAAATGAACATTTACCATGTTGCCCTGACTTAACTGCTAGCAATTTTCCCCAGGTGTTCTGCAAAAAAACAAAAAAAAAAGAGCACGTATTCTGAGGGGGATTAATGTCAGTGCATCTTGTTAATTATTTGAGACAGGGTCTCACTATGTAGTTCAGGCTAGCCTTGAACTCACTATGTAGCTGAGAATGGCATTGAACTCAGAGAAATTCTCTTGCTTCTTTCAGAGCGTTGGGATTACAGGCCTGTGGCTCCATGCCCAACCAAAGTTTTTTTTTTTTTTTTTTTTTTTGTAGTAAGGGTCTACAGGGTCTCACTGTGTCGATCGGACTCATAGTTATCCTCCTGTTTCCAGCCTCCCAAGTGTGCACTGGGATTATAAGCGTGAGCACAGTCTCAAAAGCCTTCTCAGTGCACCCCGAGGGCAAGGCTGGCACAGCAAGCTGGGGATCAAACCCTAGCTGCTGCATCTGCCTAAACAGGCGCTTTAATCTTAATCTGCTGAGCCATTTGGCTGGCTCCCAACCAAGTTTTTAAATTTAAATATTTACCTTATAGTTTAGTCCTCCATTTAGTGCTCAGGAAGCTGGTGGCAAAGAACATCACTTTCTTTGTTTCTCGCTCAGGCTCTCCGCAGCGTGTCAATGGCAAGGTGAAGGGCAGAATATTCGTGGGCAGCAGCCACGCCCCCATAGTCTTTGAGAACACTGACCTGCACTCCTACGTGGTGATGAACCACGGGCGCTCCTACACGGCCATCAGCACCATCCCTGAGACTGTCGGCTACTCCCTGCTCCCTCTGGCACCCATCGGAGGCATCATTGGGTGGATGTTTGCTGTGGAGCAGAACGGATTCAAGAATGGCTTCAGCATCACCGGTAATTTATGTCTGACATTAAAGTCCATGGACCACACGGCCGTGCCTGGGGTTGGCTGGGAGTGCAGAGGGAACTGTGTCTGCAGATGCTTTCTGATAAGCATTCTGTCTGTGGACAGAGGACCCCGTGTTTGCCCTGAAAAGAAGATGAAGACATGAAGTTAACACACACTGTGTTCACTGGTGGAAACTGCCTAGGAGTGGGCTGGGTGGAGGAGCTGGGTGGAGGAGTTGTGCTGGGGAGCTAGAACCAGGACGTCCGCTTCTATACGCCCACAGTCAGAGCAGGGAGCATCAGGGTCTCACACGGGACATCATTATCAGTCCAGACCCAATACACACATTCCTCCTGGGAAACCCACGGACTATGAGGACAGATGATTCAGGGCCTGCCTCTTTGGTGTCATGGTAGGCCTCCCCCGCCTTTCTTTGACAGCCAGCCCTCTGTGTATCTGCCACCCACTCCTGGAAACAGCTAGAATAGCAGAGGCTGTATCCTCTTATAGCTGCCAGGACCTGCAGCTTTCCTCTGACTCCCCGATGCCTCCCCTGCCCACCAGAGGCCCTGGGACCTCTGGCCCCTCTGTTGAGCTTTATCTGGGCAACTGCAGATGTCAATTTAAATGCATGGCTTCCTGAAGCATGGCCATTTTGTTACAGGAGTGATACATACCTTCTGATATAAGGGAATATAACACCCAACCTGTCAGATATCTCTTATGTTGAGTTTGTCTTTTCTAAAAACTGAAGAATGAATTCTGGGAACAGCAGACGTTTAGAGTAGGAAATGTTTATTGATAGGTAGTTTCTGTCAGAGGAGGGGGCCTGAATGGGTTTCCCAAGGACCCCACTTCACGGGGAAACTTTATAGTGTAATGCACGTGGGTACAGTGTGTATTAGAGTTATGGATGTATAGTATATAAGGATGTAAGTATAGCCGCTAAGGTAATGTTGAGTGGATGGGGAAGCAAGTCAACAAGTGGGCATGGAAGGAACAAAGACTTTCTAGGAAATTGTGGGCCTGGGGGTCTTGGCACTCAATGGGGTCACTGACATATATCTAGGCTTCCTGAGGCCTGTTGTTTTCCTTCCAGGAAGTACGCAAGCCTGATCATTTCATTCTTTTTTTTTTTTTTCTTCCATCTCCTTGGCCCCTTCATTCTTATCTTGAGGCCTGATCTCCAACAGCTGTGTATCTAGGCACAGCTGGGATGTGTTTCACCTTTGTTCTGGAGCTCAAGGCCCTAGCCTTGTCTGTCTGCCTAGAATATTTCTGCCTAGCTTCGCTGTTCATAACAAGTTTAAGAAAAGAGAGTGAATCTTCCATCAGATGTGGCTATTTTTTGGGCCAGTGTTGCTTCTCACTACCCACAGATGTATGTATCAGGAATGTCAGAACCACATCCACGTGCTCAAGCTGCATGCCTTGCTCAGCAGTAGCTGAGCTGCAGCCAGCCTCCAGACCCTGCCCCCTTCCCTGTGGGGCTTGAGTGTGGGGGAGGGACACTGTAGCATAACAGTCTTTCAAATTCACTACCCAGCAAATCTTTCCTACCTAGGTATCCTTTGTAAGTTGCCAGGAACCTGTGTTTATCAGTTGGACCCTTGAAATTCAGTCAGGCTCTATCTGCAATGGGACAGAAAGTGAACATTTAGACCTTGCCTAGATATTTATATTCTGGCCTCCATTGGACTACTCTGCTCTGTCATTGTGGAGAAAAAGCAACTAAATGCTATGTGTAAATGGGTGAGTCGGACTGTTTTATACAGCTTGATTCATGGCCACTTCAGGGCCAGGGAGATGGCTCAGTAGAATAAGCACTTCCCTGTCAAGTGCAAGGGCCTGAGTTCAATCCCCACTTCAATCTCCGGTTCCACCAAAAAAAAAGTTGTTGACATGGCCACTCAAATTTAAATTTCATAGGGGCTGCAGAGATATCTCAGTGGAATAAGTACTTCCCTGGCAAGAGCAAGGGCCTGAGTTCAGTCCCTGGTTCCTCCCAAAAACGAAAAAACATTTAAACTTCATGAATTTTTCACTTATTTTTTTGGTAGTCAAGAGCTTTTGCAGTGAGACTTTCTTCTCTTGAGACAGTCTTTTTAAGTTGCCATGTTGTCTAGGCTGAGCTTCAACTTTTGATCTTCCTGTCTCAGCCTCCAAAGGGCTAGGATTACAGGTGTGTAATCCTACATATTCTTATATTAATTATTTAACTATAGAGAAATATAAACCTGATTTTTAGTTCTTTAAAGCCATACAGACACAGTGGTGGTGTGATTAACTCTGGGACTTTAGTTTGCTGAACCCTGCTGTGCATAATGATTGCTTGCTCTGCTGAAAAAGGAAAGAAACTAAGCAGAGGGAGAGTATTTTCCTGTTTTCCTAGAGCTGATGTCCTGCGCCTCCTTTCTGGTCACTTCCAGTCCTCGCAGCCTGCTGTGCTGGGAAGAGCACATTGCTGCTGCCTCGCTCTTGGTTAGTTCATCAAAGGGAGGGAGATCCTGAGCCAGTGGCTCCTAGTGTGGTTTCTGGAACTGGTGATATGGTTTCCCTGAGTTACTGTTCTGTCCTAAGACTTAACCATTTTAGTAGTTATCACCATAACTGCCACTGTAGAACACTGTAGAGTATTTTTCTTTTCGAGACAAGTTCTTTCTAGGTAGTCCATTTGCTACCTAGCCCAGGTTGGCCTTGAACTTGAAATACTCTTGCTTCAGCCTCTCCAGAGCTAGGATTACAGGACATGCACCATCATGTCTGACTTCAAGAATTTTCGAGGGGTCCCAGGGAGGTGGCTCAGTGGAATAAGCGCTTGCCTGGCAAGTGCAGAGACCTGAGCTCAATCCCTGATTCCGCCAAAAGAAAAAGAATTTTGGAGAACACTTAGCATCTTTTTTTTTATCACCAGGAAATACAACCTTAGAGGGGTTAAGCAACTTACTCAAGTTCACCCAGCCAATTCCTAGCGTAGCATAGAGCAGCTATGGCGAAACTTTTAGAGCTTTCAATGATACAAACAGCTCTGTGGCATGCATGCCATAGGTTCAAAAGCACTGGCATAGAGTCAGACCCAAGGCCTCTGCTTTTCTCTGGCATAACCCCTGAGCCCTGCACCTCTTGGAGGAAGCTTCTGTCCTTAGTCCTTGGGTCACCTGGGCCACGTGGCTGTCTGCATTTGCCTGCTGGAGAGCAAAGTGACTGACAGGCTCATCTTGCCTTTGCAGGGGGGGAGTTCACCCGCCAGGCTGAGGTGACCTTCGTGGGACACCCAGGCAAGTTGGTCATCAGGCAGCAGTTTAGTGGCATCGATGAGCATGGGCACCTGACAATCGACACAGAGCTGGAGGGCCGTGTGCCACAGATTCCTGCCGGTTCCTCTGTGGCCATCGAGCCCTATACGGAGCTCTACCACTACTCGGGCTCTGGTGAGTCGATCTTGAGGGCGTCCCTACCCTGCACACTGCCACCTTTCTGACCATTTTAGAGTACATGTATGCATCATGGTAGTTAATCCTGTAAATGCTTCTTGTATCTTCCTAACAAGGACATTCTACACAGCCACACTGCAGGTATTAAAATCAAGAAACCTGACATTGATACAGTATGATTATATAATCTTCAATGATGTATTTTTTTATTTCTGCAACATTGCAGTCATGTTATTCTTAAATCTTCACCTTTGCAATTAATATAAAATATTGAAGGTTTGTTAATTAAGTAGGCTTTGGTGACTTTTTTGAGACATCAGGTTTTCACCATGCAGTTCAAGCTGGCCATGAGCTCACTTTGTATCCCAGATTGGCCTTGAGCTCAGCAGTCCTTCTGCCTCAGCCTCGCTGGTGCTGAGATTATAGGCATATGCAACCATTCCCAGCTTGAAGATTTCTTTTTAAGGAAGTATCTGACTATTGGATGGCTATTAAACTGTTCTTCTTTCCTAAAGCTTAGGCTGTTTAAGTTTTCACCTGCTCATCCTGAGTTGAAATGACCATATTTCTCGATCAAATTCTGTTGTTGTTTTTTTCAGAGACTCAATTATTAGAAACAGAGACACTTAAGTCAAACAGTAGACCCCATATCCCCACTTTTTTTTTTTAAAGGCTTTGGGGATTAAATTTAGCTTCCTTATAGAGCTTCATCCTCAGCCCATTTTTTATTTACTTTGGTCTTTTTTTTGTACTGAGAAGTGTACTTTGCAGTTGCCAGGCAGGTACTGTTCTGCTAAGCTGTTCTTTGAGACAGGATTTTGGCTGAGTTGTCCAAGGTGACCTCAAACTTAACAGTTTTCCTACCTCGGTCTCCCAGGGTGCTGGGATTACAGGTAGGTGCCACTGCACTAACTTAGGCACTGTTTAAAGACTTGCCTGTCCAGAAAGGTTGTTCAGATACCAGGGCTTTGCGACTTGGTTCAGATGGTCTCTGCTAGCCAGCATGTGGGAGCTGGACAGGAGCAGCTTGCATTGCTCTTTTATGGAACTCCTGGCTTTCATGCTTCTACTGTACAGCCAACTACAGCAGAGTACAAAAATATAAAGAGCCTTTTATACCTTTGTTTTTTGTTTTGTTTTAAAGGAAGTGAAAGATTTTTGTCCCATACAAATAACAGCTCTATTCTGAGTGCTGAAGACTTTTGAGTGCTGAGGTTTACTCATGGCAATTTTTCCAAAAATGATTGCTAAAAATTTCATTTTTTAATGTTACAGAACTGATTACTATAGGGCAATTTGGAGTAGTCACAATTTATTACAGAAGGCAATATATGCTCAATGAATGGTAGTTGATGCGGGTAATGGTATCATTCTGCTTGATTCTACACCTTTTACATGTATGACCTCATCTAATCTTCAATCCTCCCTGTTTTGAGAAAGAAACCGAAGCCAAAGCTGCCAGTCACAGCTATGTGAACACACAGAGAGCTTGCAGGGAGTGTCAGGAACGTCACATCCCTCTGAAAATGCTCTCTCTCCACCACACCTTTATCTCTCATTCTGGGAATCCGAGGAAGTTCCAGAGAACGACTTAATGTGAAAAGCAACAGATACTAATAATTCATGATCTTTAGAATTTTCTACCAGCATCCTATAGCCTTCTTTTCAATTGCTATAATTGTCTTTATTAATAGGAGTAATTTTAGAGCACAGTATTAACTGTAAAAGTATGAATTATTTGAATAATCAGTGGTATGGATAAGTAGTACCTTCATTAGGTGTTGAAGGGAAAATCCCAGTACTGGAGGAAGGCTTGAGGTTGATCAACCTGCCTGATAAACCTGTGAAGCAGCATGCAGAATATACTCTCTTGTCAACATGCTAACCTTTGTATCTAACATGACTGAACTAAATTGTGAAACAACAATCCTGAACATTTGTTATTTTAACTGATACAACATATTCAGCCATTAAAGACTCCATCTTTGCTGTAAGAGATTTAAAAAAAAATGCAGTGATGGTGTAGGAAATCGAAGACGCCGTACAACCCTGATAAACTGTTGAGCTGCCTATACAATGGCTATGGGCTGCATGTAGGCAGGGAATGCCATTGATGGTTTCAAAGAATGAGCGGCCCTGTAAAGACCTCTTGTCCATTGCCCTGTCCCCTCCCGCCCTGCTGCACCCCAGTGATCACCTCCTCCTCCACCCGGGAGTACACGGTGACGGAGCCTGTGCCGGCCAGTGGGGCAGCAGCACGCACCTACGCTTACCAGTGGCGCCAGACCATCACCTTCCAAGAGTGCGTTCACGATCCGGTGCGGCCGGCGCTGCCCGGCACACAGCAGCTCTCGGTGGACAGCGTGTTTGTCCTGTATAACCAGGAGGAGAGGATCCTGCGCTACGCACTCAGCAACTCCATCGGACCCGTGAGGGGTAAGGGACAAGCTCTCCCCACTCACTCCTAAATCTTGCTCTTTCCATCCAAAGAAGAAAATTATGCTAAAATACATTCTAAAGGAAAAAAAAAATATCTTGCCACTTGTGATTCTTGAAAAACCACGCTGTCTGTGGTCTAACAGAAGGGTGGTTGTACCCTGCAGGAAGAAGAGAAGAATGCTAGCCTCATGAATTACCTTACAGAGCCGACCTGCCAAAGGCTGCTGCTGGCTTTGGCAGACCTTTTCTTAAAATTTATTTATTTTTATTTTTTATTTATTTATTTATTTTTTGTCTTTTTGAGACAGAGTCTCACTATGCAGTTCAGGCTGGCCTTAGGCTCACTTTGTAGCTCAGGCTGGTCTCGAACTCACAACAATCCTCCTGCCTCAGCCTCCCGAGTGCTGGGATTACAGGCCTGTGCCACCACGCCCGGCCTAAAATTTATTTTTAATTAGTGCATTAATAATTGCACCTTTATGGGCTGCAGTGTAATTAATTTCAACAGCATTTGAAATGATTCAATCCAGCATTGAATGATTAGGTCAAGGTAGTTGGTGTCCTGCAAACATTTATCATCTGTGAAGAGAACATTCAAAATCCTCTCCTCTATTGTGAAGTCTACTAATTGTTGCCAAACAGTTACCCCACTATGGGGTAGAATGTTAGAAGTCACTTCTGTCCAGCTACTCCCCTTCCCCTGCACCCATTAACCACTCTTTCAGTCCTTTGTCCCTGCTACCCTGCCCCTACCCTGCAGTTGCTGTTCTACTGTCTATTTCGATGAGATTAGCTAATAGAGTATTGGGGTTTCTGAGCCTGACTTCTTCCATTTAACATCGTCCAGGCTCATTCATGTTGTCACAAATGATACGATTTCATTCTTTTAAAGGTCTATATAATACTCCATGGTATGTATATGCCACACTTTATTATTTCAAGGGAGAACTTTTGGTGTCTTGGTTACTTTTTCTCATTGCCAAGACAAAATGCCCAACACCCAAAGTTAAAGGAGGAAAGATTTATTTAGCTGACAGTTTGTAGTGGCTTAAGTCCATAATCAGCTAACCCCAAGACAAGGCAGCATGGTAGAAGGGCAATGCAGAGGAGAAATAGTCTCCAGCATGCAGGCAGGAGAGACCATGCTAGCCCTCTTTCTGTCCCTTGTATTTTATTTACTTATTTTGTATTTTAGGGAAGGTCTACAAGGTGTTCAGGGTCTCATTATCAGATTGGACTTATTAGTGATCTGCCTGTTTACAGCCTCCCAAGAGCTGGGATTATAGGTATGCACCACCACGCCCAGTCTCCATGGCTGTCTCAGTGTGCCGTGGCAGGGCTAGCATAGCAGGATTGAACCTCTAGCCCCTGCCTCTGTGTATCTGCTGAGCTATTTGGCTGGCCCTGTTCCTTATATTTTATGTAAGTTACCCGCCATAGCCTTAATCCTAGTCAGAACTGTGCCAAACCCATCAGTAGACAGATTTAATAACCAAACATCCTTTTTCTGCATTTGAAACATTTATTTCAGGAAATAATACGTTTCAACTGTTATTCATACAAAAAGAGACCAGTTTCTTAGGAGGCACATAGCAAAAGGCCATTGTAGAGCAGAGCCCAGTGAAATGAGATTTTAGATGCTTGAGCCCAGCACCATATGCTAGAGCCAGCCCCCTCTGAAAAGCCCCTGATCCCATGACTGCATGAGGCTCTGTTAGACACAAGGCGTAACAGAGCTTTTGGGCTATGTCACTGTCTGACTTTACATTTTCTCTGTCTTCTATTTCTAGTTGTTTTGGCTCTTCCTCCTTAACTATGTACTTCCCCGAATGGCCAGTCTGTCCTCACTTTAGCTATGACACGAAGGAGGAAGGGAGGTGTGGTTATACCCTTTGGCTGCTATGGCCCCAGGGCTCAGCAATCCGCTTTGCTTTTCAAGATGGACCAGGTGGCAGATTCTGTAGCCTTTGCCAGCCACCTTCATCTCAGTTCTGCCATGGTCTCATCGAAGCAGCTGGAGACCACATGGAAGCAGAGGAATGTGGCTCTTTGCCAGTAAAACATTATTTACAAATGGAGAGAGAGGCCTTGTTCACTGGTGTCACCCCAGGGTGACAGGAGAGGTAGCTAGGTAGCCCCCCACTTTTCTGTCCTATGGCTTGCTTTTGGTGGGAGGAGGAAGAGGCCTGCAGGAGTTCCTGGGCACTCACTTCAGCGTTTCTGCCTTCACAGAGGGCTCCCCCGATGCCCTTCAGAATCCTTGCTACATCGGCACTCACGGCTGTGACACCAATGCGGCCTGTCGCCCTGGCCAAGGGACGACGTTCACCTGCGAGTGCTCCATTGGCTTCCGCGGGGATGGACGGACTTGCTACGGTACGGCCTGTGATTGTCTGGGATGTGGAGGGCCGGGATGATCTCTGGGAGGTCACTGCTGCAGTCTGGACTGGGTGCCGAGAAAGCAGGGAGGCTAAGTCTGAAGGGTGAGCTGCGCCTGCGCTGTTCCTACATCTGCAGGCCCTGCAGAGGTCGGGAGTCCAGAGCCTTCCTCTCAGATGCGAGGGGTGGACTCCCACAGCAGGACAGGGTCATGCGCTCTGCTCGGGTTGAAAGGGCAACGGAAGTCAGAGTTGTACCTCTGGTAATGTAAGTATAGCGGGCTTTTTACCCTGTAATTCTTTTAGACCTGACTTTGTGGGTTGTTCTTTTAGATAAGATCTCACTATGTAGGCCAGGCTTGAACTCACAGTGGCCTCAGCCTCCCAGATGCTGGGATTATAGTTGTGTGCCATTCACCTGTTTGTTTGTTTGTTTTTAACTATGTTGAAAAGAACAAAATTTGTGTTTTTTTTCCTTCTTCAACACTGGGGATTGAACCAACAAAGACCTTTGCACTGAGCTATATCCCCACCTTCCAACCCCCTTTTAAAATTTTTGTTTTTTAATTTTTATTTTCTATTATCAGGAAGAACTCAGAACCTTGCACTTGCCAGGCAGGCACTGTGCCACTGAGCTATATCCCTGGCCCAGAAGTTTTTTATTTATTTTTTTAATTTTGAGACAAGGTCTCACTAAACGATTAAGTTACCCAGGCAGAGCTCCAACTTGCATTTTTCCTGCTTCAGCCTCCCAGAGTACTGGGATTACAAGCATGTGCCACTATACCTAGAAAAATTTATCATCTTAACTGTCTTTACAGGTACAACTCAGTAATATAAGCACATCCACATTGCTGTACAGATGTTGCCACCATCCTTCATCTTGCAGAAGAAACTTTGGTTTTTAAACAGAGGCTGTGACCTTATCTTCCCCCAACCACTGACTCCACTCTTACTCTCTGTCTGTATGAATCTGATGATTCTGAAGATATCAAATGAGTACAATTTTGTGACTGGCTTATTTTACTTAGTATATTGTCACAAAGTTCATCCGTCTGGTAGCATGTGTCAGAATTTTTTTTTAAGGTTGAATAATTTATTCCACCCCACTTTGGGCTCAACCTGCCCTAGGGGCAGGGCTGGCACAGCGTGTGGTGCTGGGGATCAAACTGAGGTCCTTGCACTTGCCCGAGCTTGCCTAAGCAGGCGCTTTAGACTGCTGAGCTACCTTGCCAACCCCCACATTTTGTTGGTGGACATCTTTTGACTCTTACAAGCAATGCTGCTATGAACATAAGCACTCAGACAGGCTCTGAGTTTCCCAGTGTGAGATTGCTGAATCATTCTGCAGTTCCGTGTTGAATTTCTTTTGCTTTTTTTTTTTTTTTTTAATGTATTTAGTACAGGGTCTCACTACACATATCAGACTTGTAGTGATTCTCCTCTTTTCAGCCTCCCAAGCATTGGGATTACAGGATGTTACCACCCTTCTCAGCATGCCCCAGGGCACTAGGCTTTTTAATCCGCTGAGCTATCTGGCTAATCCTGTGTTGAATTTCTTGAGGACTCCATACGAGGTTCTCTAGCAAACATACCATGTTACATTTTCATCTCTAGTGCTCAAAGGCTTCAGTACTGTATGTAATTGACAACGCTTGCTGTTTTCCATTTCTGTTTTGTTTTTGTAGCAACCAGCCTGACTCACTCATTGAAGCCAGTGACAAAGAGGACTTGAACTTGAGCCTCTGTCCTGAACATCTGTAGTTTTCTTCTTTCTTGTGCTTCTTTTATTATTTATAATTCACCTTTAATATAAACCACCTGCTACTTATACATCACTAAATGTTAGTGCATTTCCAAGGGGCAGTTAGTCCATTTACCAAGAGCAGACATGTCAAACTGCTTACTTAGATCTGCCCCAGAGGGCTCACTAGTGAGGAGGGGGGATCTGAAGGCTAGATTCCTGGTGGAATGAGGAACATGCTCAAGTGTGTTCACCAGCAAGCCGGGCTGCTGCCACTGCCCTTGCAAATGTCTGTGAGCCCCGCAGCTGTGGAATTCAAGGGTGATGCCTTAGGCCGGAGTTCTCATCCACCAGCTAATGGTGGATTTGGTGTGCTGGTGTTTCCTGCAGGCAGCACATCCAGGCGTGGGGTGTTGTGGCATTTGCCTCAGAGGGATGATTCCATGCAGGGTGCTCGTTGGGGTACCTGATATGTGGGAGAGTAGGGTCTTGGGCTCACAGATGCAGTTCTGTGAATGGAAGCTTGGTGATACCTCTGGACATGTGATAGAATTCATTCTGAGACACACCTTCCTGTTTATACAGTATTGCAGTGGGGACATAGTGCCGCCTCCCTGGGTGATTGTCAGATGCCCAATAGCCCTTTAGAGTGTGTGACTTTGAGATGGCTGCTCTGGCTCTTGACAGTTAAGGTTCTAGGCAGCTGGACAGTGTATGTGTCTGTGTCTGTGTCCATTCCAAACTGGAGATAGTTTTGATGCAGGTGATACCCACCTCCATCTCCATTTTTGCTTCGTACTTACTCATAAGCTCCCTGCACATTAGCACAGTGTGACGATAACCCAGCCTTCCTCTGCTCACCTGAAGCTTTCCTCACAATGTCACCTTGGTGCCTGAGCTTGTCACAGAGGGAGCACTTTCCTTTGGAAGGTACAGCCAGTCCTGCCTTATGCAGTCTGCTGTGTCCTAGAAAAATCCACGGCTATCCTTGCTCAGGCAGGCAGGTGCTCCTGTATACACGGGCTTTTGTTTGATGGTCAGTCATTATTCTGGGATATTAGCTCCGTGGAATGTGGGGGTATTCCCAGAGGGCTGCTTATTGTTCTAGATCACTAGGACGTGCCTCCTAATATTAATGCCTCAGGACAGCACTTTTGATAGGAAATTGCATTAAGCAGATCACTTCTCATGTAGTTTTGACCTAGGCGGGGCCTTTGAGGAGAGTGAAGATGGACATCTGTGAGCCACTGTGTGCACCGTTGACATCATGGTGTATGACAGTCCCAGCTTGGGCCAGACATCTCACAAGGGACCTTCTGTGGAGGTTCAAGAGTTCCAGTGAGACTATGAGCTCTGATCATTTTGGGTGTGTGGCCAAGTAGTGACCATACAGTCCTTAGTGTTGAATCTGTAGAGATAGCTCAGGTTAACATTTCACCAAAGAATTTGGGAGTCTTTCGAAGGCATTTCACAAACCAGTGAGACTCTTCACAGCGCTTGACCTTTATAAAAGGGACACGTTAGAGGAACCCAGTTGTTGAAAATTTGTGAAAAGTAGCCATTCTGAAAAGACTCAAAATGATAATTTTAGTTGAGCACATTGGCACACACCTAAGCACAGCACTCAATGGCTGAGGCAGTAGGATTGCCAGGGGTTTAAGGCCAGCCTGGGCTTCATAGCAAGATTTTGTCTCAGAAATAAAACCTTCTTTCTGTTGAATATGATCCAATAGCATTTCCTGTTGGGCTAGAGAATGATTATGCAAAAGAAATCTTGTTCCTGAGAGGCTAGACAGATATTGGGTAATAAGAATAATGGTCTTTAAACAGATACTGACATACTACAAGAGACCCGTTGTCATAGTCACCAGGTCATCATTTCCATTAAGGAGGTCAGGTCTTGGCTTCAATTTTGAGAAGAGATTTACATGATATACAAGGAAGAATTCCCAACCTGCAAAAAACCAGATGTTAACAGAGATTGTTAGGGACTTTTTAGCAAGACCTGAGTGTCACCAACCTGACCTCATGTTTATAAACTTGTGTGGCACTGGGGGCCTTACTTGGGGACCATCACTTCTGAGATCCTGCTTGTCTGTGGTTCTGAAGGAATTTCAGAGAACAGCTTGATGCTTCAGAAGCATTTTCACAAAACACAGGCTCGGGGCTGGGTTTATAGCTCAGCGGCGTAAGCACCTGCCTGGCAAGCACAAGGTCCAGAATTTGGTCCCTGGTACAATTGAAAACAAAACACAGAACACAGGTTCCCTCTGTGTAAGTGTTCCTGGGAGGAGGAAAGCCTGGAAAACTTGCCTTGGTAGTTTTGCTCTGTCCCCTTGATTGAATACTGTGGCTCTGTTCTCTGGCTTTTGGGTCTGAATACTTGGCCCTATAGCCATACACGGCTTGAACAAAGCTAAGTTCAAGCCCTGCATCCTTTTAGTTACCAAGTTGTGGGGTCTTAGACAAGTGACAGAAACACTCAACCTCAGTTCCCCACTGGTAAATAAGCATAGTTATACTCCTCCTAAGCATTCTTCAGAGGATTACAGCAAATAAAGGCCTACCATGCTCGGCATGTAGATATTCTTTTCATTAGTAGGAATTCCCCCTAAACCCTCAGCCCTAATGTTAAGCAGGGTTGGGAACACAGTTCTCAGAAAAC
>PVKA01020898.1:23717-39653 GCA_004027165.1 Ctenomys sociabilis | reverse complement strand
AAATAATTATTGAATCTGTGATATAATTCAGCCACATAAATACCTGTAAATATAATATCATGTATGCACCTTGTACAATACCAAAACATTATGAAAACAGTTTGCAATGTATTATTTCACCGACTCTGTATGGTTATGGTGTTTTGAAACTGTCTGATTGACATTTGTATTTCAATAAAATAAAAATAAATGGAAAAAATAAATAAATAAATAAATATATTGTATGGGGCTAGTAAGATAGCTCAGCAGACTAAGCACCTGTTTAAGCAAGTGCAGGGACCAGGGTTTCGATCTCCAGCAGCACAAGCTGCACCGGCCCCACCCCCAGGTACACTGAGCCAGCCACCGAGACCATGGTGGTGCATGCCCGTAATCCCAGTGCTTGGGAGGCTGAAAACAGGCAGATCTTACAGGTCTGAGCTATATAGTGAGAACTGTACATTAAACTAAATAAATAAATCCTATGGTGAACAAGAAAATACCTGAGAGCAAGGGAGTCTGACTACTCCCCCAACTGCAGCAGGAAAGCACCACCTGGCCAACCCTTCTCAGAGCAGCTGGGACTCGTTGAGCTCTGCATTTTCTTTCCCATGGAGTGTGGGTATGATGACTGCATGGACATTAGCAATGGTTGATCTAGGCTTTAAAATTTATCCTACTCTTAAGAGAACTTGAAACACAAAAGACCAAACACCTGTCAGCTGAGTTCCCTTGCCAGGGCAGTGTACTGAGACACTGTCACAACTGACATCTGTAAATGGCATGTGTTCAGTGAATCCTTGTCCAGAAGCCAACATTTCTGAAGGACAAGGACAGATGGTGGGAGTTAGGACACCAGAGAAAAGCAGGTTCCCCCTCTTCATTCAACAAATATTTTATTTCTTTTGTCAAGTAAAATTAGTCTTTATTCACATTTAATGGAAACAGAGGTCACTGTGCTTTGCAAGACAGGGAAAAATAGAATTTTTAAAAATTCATTTTTTAATATAAAACTATAATCATGATAACAGAATATGGAACTCTATAGTTTATTTCCTGTGGGTTACTGTAGGTACCAATTTTCCTGGACTGTGCTATTTAATAAATATTCTAATACTTATTGTGATGGACTGAATGAGTGTGTCTCCCCAAAACTCATATACTAAAATCCAAACCTCCAATGTGATCATGTTAGGTGGTGGAGTCTTTGAGAGGTGACAGGTCACAAAGGTGGATGGATTCCTTTTAAAAGCCCCCAGAGAACCTTGACCATTTGCACTACATGAAGACACAGGAAGGTGGCCAGCTATGACCTAGCAAGTCTCCCCTCACCACACCTCTAATCTTCCAGTACCTTGATCTAAAACAATTATTATCTATGAGCCTGATCTAGTAGCAAGACCCTGATGACTCTGGACACCCTTCCTTAAAATACAAAATAAAATAAAATAATTATTATGAGGCAAACACTTGCTCAAAGCAAAGGACAGAGCAGTGAACAAAAACCAACTCTCTTCCATGAAGGCAATTTCTAAAGAACACTTTTTAAACCGAAGTACAACACACACACACACACACACACACAATCACAAAAATCACAATCATGCTGCTCCAGAGAATTTTCAGAAACCCGACACACTTGTGGAACCAGTGTTCGAATCACACGAGGCCCGGAAGCCTCCTTGTTCTTTCCACCCAGCCAAGGCCTGCCGCTCCTCTGGTTTTGTCAAAGCTCAGTTTTGCCAAAAGTAGTTCACTGTTACAGGAGATTTAAAGGAGAGAAACTAAGTTCTGATTCCTCCAGAATGGCGCTGCTTCTCCTGGGAGACCAGGATCGCGCAGTGCCAGTGTGACCTCTCTGTGCATGCAGCTACCTGGCACTTCTCTGTGGTGCGGAGTCTCCCAGTAACGGGCAGCATTTGCAGCTTTGCCTGGCTGAGCAACTTGAGAATTATCTGGACAATAATTCAGTAAGAAAGACTTTGAGCAAGGCTGCTGAACACAGTTGCCAAGGGTGCCCCTGCTGAAATCTAGCTTCATCCCTCTTATCAGGCCAGACCTAAAAGGGCAGGCTGCGTGTGTGTCCACCTCCCACTGGGCCTGGGACGCAGTGGTGGCCCTGAGGGTGAGAGTGGTTCGAGTTGGGGAAAGGAGTAGAGTGCTGCTATTATGAGCTTTCTCCGTGCATCCAAACGCAGATTGTTCGTGGGTTTGCAGTTCCTCAGGAATCAGGTCGTTCAGTTACTAGGAAGTGTTGGGAGACTCCACTCCAATTTCCCACTGCAAGCTTCCTTGGAGTTGCTTATTTATGGCTGTGAAGCCCATTTCTACCTTAGAAATTGTCGGTTACGAGGGCTCTTCCTTCTCTTTGTAGAACATAAAGCCCCAAAGACCTCAGGAAGAAGTAGGTATGTTTTCTCAGCTAGTCCAGTTAAAAACACCCCCTGTTCCTTTTAGAGATTTCAAGCTGTTAGAGAGCTGTTGAACCCAGAATTATGGAGCTTTTCTTATCCTACAGGCTGCCCCAATTCGTCCTGGAGACTATAATTCCTTCCCTCCCCAAACCCTGTCTCACACCTTCCTTGTGTTCTCATTTGGACCTTTCCTTGACTTCTCCCTCCCTTCCTTCTTTTTCCACTTCACTCTGTTATTTTTTGTAGGTGTCCTACTTGAGTCTTACTGGTGATCATATAAACAGCAGAAAGAGAGAAGCCATATACCCCGAAGGAAGGCAGGAACACGGACACTCAGAGCAGGCAAGGCATGTTGTATCCCTTTAGCCAATGAAAACAAGAGACACAAGTGATACACAGAAGTTTTCTTTGGGGGGGAAGTTGACAAAGGATATAATTAAGTAGAAGCTATGTAGATGGGCAGGAATAAAATAAACAAAGTTTTAGAATGGGAAATTTAAGAGTCTTGAACTTGGGCTGGCAAGATAGTTCAGTGGTCTAAAGCACCTGCTTAGGCAAGCTTAAGCAAGCACAAGGAATGGAGGTTCAATCCTCTGCACCACATGCCATGCCAGCCCTGCCCCAGGGTAGGCTGATCCAACCACAAAAGAATTCTTGACCTCAGAGGTTACTGAGGAATAAATTGGCTAAATGTTTATTTTTTAGACAAAAATATGCTGTCCAGCTATGCTACTCAATTGTCAAAGTCATACATGTAGTAAGTGCAAGAACATGCATCTTTAGTCTACCAAATCAGTGATATTTTTTAACTGATGCTTTGTCTTATAAATTGGAAAAACAACACAGCAACATCATCATACGTGTCCTACTTAAGTAGCAAGCTCAAGCAAGTTGAGATTATAAAAATTATAGTATTTTTTTTTTCAGAACTGGGGATTTGAACTCAGGCCCTTGCACTTGCCAGGGAAGCACTTATTCCACTGAGCCATCTCCCCAGCCCCCAATAGATTGGAGAGGTCAGGTCAGTGGGAAACCCCTCTGAGTTTTTTTTTTCCCCAGAACCTAAGATTGAACTCAGGTCCTTGCACTTGCCAGGCAAGTGCTTATTCCACTGATCCATCTCTCCAGCCCAAATTACAGTATTTTTGCAAAAGCACCTATCCGAACTTATTCCAGCATTCAGAAAGCACAAAATAAAGGAAAGCTTCTCTTTACTACCTTAAGTTAAGGGCAGCATGTTTAGTGAAGTTTCCCTAGCTCACTTATTTTGGAAGTGTCAAAGCTTCTCAGAGGAATCCAATCTTTTTGTCCTCTTGTGGTTTGTTTGATATTCATTGCCCTCTTTCATCCCTCTTGATCTCTTTCCCTCCCTCCTCTTATTCCACTCTCCCACCCCACCCCACACCACCCCACCCTAGTCCCATGTCAAATCTGAAGGATATTAAGGAGAGATAGCACAGTCACCGAGGACAATCATCATCACCAATATTGATCCCATATGGTGTCTACAGAGATGAAGGGTGAGAGCACAGCCCTTGTTTTTCCACAGGGATGATGTGGGAACATGACTCCCTTTGCTCTTTGTTCCCCATATCTGAGATGAGTGCAGTCTGCTGGCCCCAAGAATTTCTGCTCCCTTGGCTTCAACAGACCTTCCAACCATGCTTTTTCCACTCCTTTGACAACATTTCGACAGCAACGAATTTAGAGGCTTAGAAGGCTTACAAATATATATTTCATCTGATCCTGTGCCTACAGAATTCATCCGTCAATGTACGTTTGAGCCCTTGCCTAATCTTACTAATTCAAATTGTTCCTTTTGTGTCCCTAAGTTGTATTTGGATCTTTCCTTCTCTTTCCTCTAGCTTGTTTAGTTTCCAGGATAGAAGAAATCTCATGTCAGACTTTAATAACAGATCCAGCACTCATCTGTCATTTGTTTCCAAGATGTTCAAAGAGGAGTCTCTCAGTTTTTACCCTTGAGCTGGCCTCTTGGAATTTCAGTGAAGATTTCCACAAGCTTCTGCCATTAGCCATGCATCAATCTGGAGTTCAAATGTTTGCTGCCAAAATTAGGCGCTGCTGCAGAGGCAGGAGGCTCGGGAAGTGCTGTCTGGGACAGCATCCAGCTCTGCCCTCCAGGACCCCTGTGGCTTTGGTCCCTGAGGCATCTTGCCCCTGGTTCCAAAATGGTAGCTATTTAAGTCATATTTAGAGTTTGTTTCATTTAAAGAAAGAAGTGGTTTTTCTGTTTGGCTCCTTTCTGTGGTCTTCATTGTGACAGACTATGTGCAAAGACACCAGAAAATCTCAGCTGCAAAAAGGAAGGGAGCATCTAACCCCTCGTGGACTGAGCAGTTACTGGAGTCTTACAGGGGCCACGCTACTGAGGAGCCAGCCGGAAATGCACAGGAAAAGAGAAAATAGAAGACACTTAAGAGCTATTCTGCTCCAATAAACTGCTTCAGGGAGTTCAAGAAGCAGAAATGCAAACAGCTCAAAATACAACCTTGAAATGTGCTCAGAAAGAAATAAACTGCACAATGTGAGCCCAAGAAACTTATTTCTGATGTAGAGGTCAGTTCTATAGAACTAATGAGTTGTTGGATCCCAGGGCCTGCCAGAGAAGAATAAACACTCTTGCTTTGTAGAGCACAATTTTGAAAAAGATTTGTCATGTATCTGATGAATTTGCCACATGTTAAGAAAGACTTTTATAATTTGTTCTAATGTATTTGGTACAAGGCCTCACTACACAGCTGGAACTTGTAGCGATCATCCTGTTCTCAGCTTCCCCAGGGCTGGGATTTCAAGTGTGCACCACTATGCCCAGACTCAGTTGCTGGCTCAGTGTGTCTGGGGGGCAGGGCTGCATGGCATGCAGTACTGGGATCAAACAGGCGCTTAGTTCACTGAGCTGTCTTGCTGGCCCTAAGACTTACTTTAATTTCAGGAATTTTTCTGTCTCTTTTACACAGAGAGAGAGACAGACAGACAGACAGACAGAGGCAGAGACAGAGACAGAGACAGAGACAGAGAGTTCTGTGGATGGGAAAATGTGTGCAACAATTTTAACATACAAGATTGCGCAACGTACCATGTTTGGATAGTTTCAAACTTTCAGTAATCCACCTTTCAGGAATGTGATATTTTACAGATTGTATTTATATACAGTACAAAGACTGCTAATTTTTAACAGACCCTGAAGAGAGCTCTCTCTTTCTTCCAACATGCTCCTCAGATTTCTTCAGTTGCCCAAACACAGAAAAGTAACTTCTGAAACACTCAGCACCTGGCTTCTAGCAAATCCCCTTTGGAGAACAAGCTCTGCATAAATAAGGGTTACAAAGGATGGGATTTAAAGACAAATGTTATATTAATTGATTGGGTAGAGGTGGCCCCTGTGCAATTTCTCTTTGTTAGATTTGTTGTAAAAACTTCAATTTTAAAGATATAAATTATCTTTCATTAAGTTGATATCTCTCTGTGGAGTAGATCAGACAAATGAATTTCCAGGGTGACCATCTATAGCCTTCCCCTTAACCTAAATAATAAATAAGAGCATGATTCTTGTAGGAAAAAAAAAAAAAAAAACATCTGTTACCAATGAACCTCTGTGCTGTTGAGCTGAGTTCTGTGATTAACTCTGTGGTGTTTTCTCTCCCACAGCATGATTGCTGGTGAAGCCGTGCACATCACTTGCTGAGACCTGCCTGGTTGACACTGTACGAATAGAGCACGCATAGATCTGAATGTGAACTAGAAATGGCTTGCTACAACTCAAGACTAAGTACAATCATTGTCAGGAGTTTGGAACTGCAAAAGAGTTCAGCTTGCCATCTTGTCCCAAGACAGAATCATGCTCAGATAATCTCCAAAAAAGTTTTAAACTTTTTTAAAGAAATAGAACCATTGATAATTGAGTGCTTCTACTACCAGACAAAAAAAAGAGAGAGATTAAACACATCTTGGAAGGGCCAGCAAGATAGCTCAGTGGACTAAGTGCCTGCTTAGGCAAGCACAGGGACCACGGTGCCCATGCTGGTCCTGGCCCTGCGCAGGCTGAGTTGGCCACTGAGACCAGGTGTGGTGGCACATGCCTGTCATTCCTGTGCTGGGAGGCTGAAAACAGGAGGATCACTATGAGTCTGAGCTGCGTAGTGAGATCCTGTACCAAATACATACAATGTTGTATGTGGTTAGATTTCTAAATTTCTGTGTGAACATTTTTAATTATTTCTATTTTTTTACTATTTTTTTTCACATTCTGTATGGATTTAAAGTTTAACATATCAATGACTGACAAAAAAAATGCCTGTTCCATGTTATGTCTAAGGTGTTTGATATTCAGACAGATACTGATGTTAAGCTCAACATCTAGGGTAATGGCATTAAGCTCTTCTGGAGGGTTAACAACAAGTGTGCAGACCAAAAAATTAGAGAAAAAGAAGGGTTACCAGAATGACCCTTCAAGGTTAGTGAGGCACCTGTACTGTAACATCCTGTAACTCAGTGGTGTCCCAAATTTTCTTATCAAGGAGATTATGGGGCCACAGAGGAGAGTGATCGACGATGTAGAGAGTGCCTAAGGAGAGTCACCTGGAGAGAAAACATTCTCCAAATACATAGTAAATAAACAAACAAAAACTTATTAGCCAAACCAGCCAAAATTTGATGAAAAAACATTTCTATTTTCCTAGACTCTCTTACTGCAGTTCTACTGTTCTTATCTAATGTCACTTCAGGTATGCAGGCTTAGCAACTGCCTATTCCTGTGGCCTAAGCACTTGTCCCCAGATTTCTAAATAGCCAGCTCAGACAATTTCTTCAAGTCTTTGCTCAATCTCACCTTCTGAATGACTGTTACCCTGACCAATTTTATTTTAAATTTCAACCTGCCTGCTCTTCAATCACACTGGCACTTCTTCTAACACTCTATGCAGTTTTCCTATGTACTGTACATACTGTTTCTTTTTTCTACCACTAGTATGTAGAAATCTCAGTTTTCTTTGGAATCTGGTATATCCTAAATGTATAAGACAGTGGTACACTGCAGTTATTCCATAAGTATTGTACAAACAGACTGAGTTCAAATTTTTGCTCTTCTAGTTCAAATTTTTGCTCTTTCATAGATGGTATAGACAATGAAATCAACAAGACCATGTCTTCATCCTATTGTAACTAGATCCTATACTAAGAAACTGACTTGTTCAGATTTTTTTTTTAGCATTAAACCAAAGTTTTTTTTAATTTTAAAAATTTTATTAGTATGTGTAGGCAATACATAATGACTACATCCATCATGGGAGGCTGGTGCATGCATATAATACATATGACATTTTCTTGTATTTTGTTATCATATTTTCTGCTCCAGACCAAGCCACCCATATTCAAAGGACCATGACAATCTGGATAGTAAAAATATTAGTATCAATGACAAGCTGAATATTAGGAACATGTTTTCATTTTCTTGGTACCACATAAGACTCTTGTATAACAATGGAGAAAATATAGTTCTTGACTAAGAACTAACTCTTTGCAGACCCAAAATATTTGGGTGAAGGGAGTGTTGCTTCTGAAACAGGTTTAATTTGATATACATAAAATAAAGACATATAACCTCCTTCCATGAGGACTTCTATCATATCCTAGCACTGCATTGAACAAACTTAGCATTATACAAGCACAGTGATTCCGAAGTTTTTCCAAGAACCTTCCCTGTGAGTGATTGCAAATGTCTATTGGAAGATTATGAAAGGGGCACTTCACGTGACTTAGCCTTTCTGTAAGGCCAGCACAACACCCTCCTGGGAAAGTTCTGAACTGGGCCGATTGCTCAGATGTGAGGAATGCTCTGTAGGTATCCAGGGTCAGTGCCCAGGAGCTTGGTAGACAAGAGGATAGGCTCCTAGGAGAGACTTTTTAGGACAAGATAAGTACCCCAAAATTGGTCTGCTCCCCAAAGAGCCTGGGAAGATATTTTCCAATGCCAACAACTTCTTTATTTGTATTTTAGACTTAAGCCTGAATCTTACAATTTTGTCCTACAAATATAACTTTTAGGATCCAACTGAAAATTATATTCAACTCTTCTGAAAAGTTATTCTGCATAGAAATGTATTTTCTGGGGGCTGAGGAGACAATTGCTCAGCAGTAAGCGCCTACCTGTCAAGCGCAAGGACCTTAGTTCAATCTCTAGTACTGCAGGCTTTGCCCGTCCTTGAACCCCTTGTTCTCTGTGCAGGCCTGAAACTGGTGTGGTGGTGCATACCTATAATGCCAGCCCTGGGGAGGCTGAGACATGAGGATCATTATCAGTCTGAACTGCATAGTGAGATCCTGTATCCAATAAATAAATAAATAAATATTTGTTTAATTATGTAAGTTCTTTATACGTGGCTTAAGACCAAACCTGGAAAAGATATTTCCTTCCTTTGATTAATAATTTTTAGAGTCTGATCAGTCTTTCAAAAGATACTTTTATTTCAAAAGAAATCTCTCCTTGTTAATACATTTTTATTTACATTTTCCTTACCATTGAGTATAGTAATATGAAATTTCAACAAATTTGAGAACAATTCCTTTACAATTTGAGCTAGTGAAAGTAATACTGTCCCATTTCTTTCTTTCTTTCTTTCTTTCTTTCTTTCTTTCTTTCTTTCTTTCTTTCTCTCATTCATGCCTTCTCTTTTCCTTGTATTATTCTTCACTCATAAGCCTTTCTATTTAACTAATAGAATACTAAGTTTTAGAATACTGACCATAAATAGAAATGCAGTATATGTACCAAGGCATTTGGCATACACTTTTCCATTTTCTAAATAGATTCATTTTGTTTTCTTTCAGATTCATGTGAACTCTTGTTCCAAATGTGTCTTGGAACAAGAACGTAGAGGGGGTACCCAGAGGGCCACTCAAAAGATTGCAGCTTTTGAAATAAGAAGTGGATGAAGTGCTGGTCAGTGTCCACTTCCCATTCAGCCTCCAGATGTCATTTGAGGTCCTGTGGTGAGAGAGGGCAGAGAGCCCCCAGAGGGGCAGCTCAAGAAGAGGGTTTGGATGACTATTAACACAAGGCACTTGGTGGCCCTAGTGATAGGTGGTAGAATCTGGAAACATTTGGTTTGAATGGTTTGGAAGCATGGGACATTTGAAGTCAGACTATTGGTAAGAATATTGTCACCTTATCATTGTCAGTGGGCATAAAGCTTGTCCAAATTATTTCATGGAGACACGAGAGAAGCATCTCTTTAGAAATCTTACAAATAACCAATTGTAGGGAAATGAGAGTGGGATCCACCAAAGCAGCAGTCATTTATATTATATCTATAATACATATGCATGTATATAGAGGTAGGCAACATTTTATGTCATTTACTTACATGGATGTGTAGCAGAAACAGTAAGAATCTGTACTGATGACAAGGAAAGTGTTAGTAATTCTCTCTCAAAGAAAGGAATGAAATCAAAGAGGTTCGCCCTAAACATAGCAAATCCATTTCAACTCTTCTATCACTCTGTCTTTGTTTTTTTTCTTTTTATGTCATTTGTACTGATTCCTTCATTCTCGTTGATACCAATTATTCTCACATTGTTCATTCTGGTGTCATCTTGCAGGTGATGAATTATTTTTTCCTGCATCCTCGTTGTTTTTAAGAGATCCTTTCTCACCTTTTTACTAGCTGCTCCAGCGTCTTCAAGATCAGAAACTCGGTCTTCGCTTTCACTCAAATGGTTCTGAAGACTCCTGATTGATATTTTTAGTTCTTCTATATCTCTTTGACTCTGTTTCATGTGTTCTATTTCTTTTCTGTATTGCTCATTCAAAGAATCCATCGTATTTGTGATCTCCTCAATTTTTTTTTATCTATTTCTTCTTTAGAGGTAGTTATTAATTCTTTTACTGCAGTTTCTTCCAAGTTGGGTTTCCTCTGTATATTTCTGGACTTGTTTCTGTATTTCAGATGCTATGATTTCAAAGAATTCTTTTTTTCCAAAGAATTCTTTTTTGATTTCAGAAATTATTTCTGCTTTGAGTTCCTCATGACCTTTCTGCTATTGTTTCTCTGCTTCAGATGCTGTTAATTCATACATTTCAGCTGGAATAGTGCTCTCTGCACTTGTTCTGGGTGAGCATTGTTTTTCCACCCAATGTTTCTGGATTTGATTCTTTATTTCAGATACTATGTATTCATATATTTCTTTTTATTTGAGGAATTAATTCTCATCTGATTTCCTCTATACCTTTCTGCTGTTATTCCTTTGCTGCTGTATCTATTAATTCATTCGTTTCAGCTGAGCTCGTGTCCTCTGCACTTTCTGGTGGACTCGAGGCCTGAGATTGCTTTTTTCTCCTTGTCCTTGTCATTTTGTATAGCCACTCTGTCTTCTTTGATGCACTATTCAATATATTTTTTCATCTTGGAAACACTCTCCTCATATATCTAGAGTTGACATCCTCATTAGAGTCCCCCCAAGTATTTCTGGAGGTGCTGCGAAAACTACATTCATTGCATTCATTTTCTGTGGATCATTCTCTGTATTAGTATGTGCTGGCAATAGAGCATCCACATTTCATGTGGAGAATTGGCACACATGCATAACGCCCCCTACCTTCTCTCCTCATCGCCTTTCCCTTCTCTCCCTCCTGCTTCCATTCATCTCTTGATCGCTGTCCTTCATTTTTTGTACATGTTCACGGTACACAACGTGTGCTTCGCTTCTGTGTAGATGTCACATTTACATAACACACCTTAATCCCTCTTTTTGTTCCCCTCCCTTTCCTCTTGTGTCCTCCCTGTATCTCTTGACCAATTTCCCATTTGAGAAAGATTTATCTTCCTACTTCTGTTATCTATCTTTTATGTTGCCCATTATTTATACCATGTGTTTCTCATAAAAAAAAAAATATGAGATATTTGAACTCAGATGTCTGATTTATCTTCTCTTCTCAAGAGCTTTTATTTTCCTACCAATGGCTCAAGCTTATCTTTATGGCTGAGTAGTACTCCATTGTAAGTACCACATTTGCTTAAACCATTCATCTGTTGATGGACATATGGGCTCTTCCAAGATTTAGCTATTACGGATTGTCCCACTATGAGCATGAGTGTGCATGTATCAGTGTCATATGGTGTATTGAATTCTTTCAGAAAGATATCTAGAAGGAGAATAGCCAAGTCAAATGGAATTCTACTTTTAGTTTTTTGAGGAATCTCTGTACTGATATGCAAAATGTCAGCACTACTTTACATTCCCTCCAACAATACAGAAAATTTCCTTTCCCCTTACATTACTTCACTAATATTTGTTATTATTTGATTTCTGTTTAAATAATCTTTGTATTTCATGAAAAAAAAATTTAAAAATCACAACAAAATAAGAGACTACCAATAGTTAAAACACTGATTTCTTCATAATGGTCATCCCGCAGTGGAATTTCAGTCCTGTTTTAATTTCTGTTTCTCTAATAGCTAGAGGTATTGAGCATTTCTTCATGTATTTATTGGCCATTTATACTTTTTCTATGAAATGTTTATTCATTTCACTTGCTCATTTTTATTGGGTCTTTCATTTGTGGAGGGGTCTAATTTTTTAGTTCTTTTTTTTTTTTTTTTTTTTGTCTTTTTGAGACAGGGTCTCACTATGCAGTTCAGGCTGGCCTTAAGCTCACTGTGTAGCTTAGGCTGGTCTCGAACTCACAACAATCCTCCTGCCTCAGCCTCCCGAGTGCTGGGATTACAGGCATGCGCCACCATGCCCGGCTAATTTTTTAGTTCTTTGTATAGTCTAAAAATAAATCCTCTGTCTGTGGAGTAAATGGGAAAATTTTTTTCCCATTATGTATGTAGGTGGTTGTTTTTACTCTGTTAGTTGATTCTTTTGCTGTGCAGAAACTTTTTAATTTGATATAATTTCACTTGGTGACACTCACAGTATTTCCTATGTAACCAGAGTTCTGTTCAGGTAGTCCTTGCCTATGCCCTGGAAACCTTTTTTTCTTTTTCTTTTTCTTTTTGTGGAACTGGAGATTAGCTTGTTTTTTTTAAGTAGAATACTAGTAAATCTGAATGTTCCTTAATACTAAGATAGTTTAATACATTGAAATATACAGTTACAACTATCATAATCAACCCACAGAAAATAACCATGATACATTATGCAATTGCACATGCAAGTATGTACTAACACGTGTAGCTTTTAGAAAATAAAAGATAATCACAAAATATCCCCCATAGGGTACCATATATTTGTACAAATTATCAACATCATCAAGTATCAAGCTATCAACATCATCTTCACTGGATAGGCCAGTGGAGAAAATGACAATTTTTAACATATTCTGTATATATTTTTCATTGTTTTACTACTTACATTTTAAATTTAGAAATGCATACTTTATGCAAAATGAAGCCATATTATTTCTTTTTATGGAGTTTAATTGCTACATGAGGCATCTTAGAACACTACTTGTAATCCACACTGCAAAGGCAATCCCGTGCTGCCTGCTTGGGATGTGAACTTAATCTGATGAAAGCTTTCAGTTAAAAACTTTCCTCTTAGGATTAACACTGAAAGAAGAATGTGAGTAGGCCAAACCATAAAGGTGAGTTAAAATATCTTCCCGAACAGCTTGAGACCCAGAGCCCCTTCCTCCGTGCAGGCTTTCATCCTTAGCATGGCTGAACTGATCCAAAAGAAGCTGCAGGGAGAACTACAGAAATATCAACAGCTGCAGAAGGACTTGAATAAATCCATGTCCAGGAGGCAGAAGCTTGAAACACAACTAACAGAAAATAATATCGTGAAGGTGGAACTGGCCCTGCTGGATGGGTCCAGCACGGTCTTTAAACTTCTGGGTCCCATGCTGGTCAGACAGGAGCTGGGTGAGGGTCCGGCCACAGTGGGGAAGAGGCTGGACTACATAACGGCTGAAATTAAGCACTATGAATCCCAGCTCTGCAACCTGGAGTGGCAATTGGAACAACAGAGAGAGACCCTTGCTCAATGGCAGCAGAGTTCCGGAGGGCCCAGGCACCAAAGCAGGGACTCCTGGGGAGGCCTGACCACATGGTGGGGGGAGGGATGGGAATGAGGCCCCTCAAGGGCCTGTACTGTAGGAGGTGATAAAATTTAATCATGCCTGGCCAAAGAAAAAATTTTTCCTCTTGGAAATTTGCCACCATTGATGAAAGAGTTTGTGATCCCTCAGGAGAAGCACATCTAATCAAAGTTGTATCCTATTTATACAATTGCTTCCTGGGTGTGTTGGAATTTAGTTTCAAGGAAGGAATTGGATTTTGTTTTTGTTTCTCTTAATAATAATTTTTATGGGGAACAAGTAAGGGTAGGTGTAGGGCAAGCTAATAGTTTATAGGAAAGGGGAAAATCCCAGCCATTTAATGCCAAAACTGGGTCAAATAACAATGACTGGCAGTCCTGTATTTGAGAGGAATTTCTTAAGCACTTGCAGTGTGTTGGCACTTGATGCTGACAATGTAAAGGACTAAAGATACAGCCTTTGCCCTCTAGGAACTCATAACTGAGTGCCAGACAGGAACGTCCTGGATTTGCCCTTTGATCCGCCTTCTTTCTTGTTTTCATTGGCAACCACAGTGAATCTTCACCAAGCCAACTTGCTCAAGTACTTTTTATTCAACTCCTACTTTTTCCTCCTTATTGCAAATGGACTTAAACAATACTTAACCAAGAAGGAAGAGTGATAAGGGCTGGCTCTCCTCAGAATCTTATCCCACATTCTACAAGCTTACAACCCCACATCTCCATGTACTCATTCTTATGTCTTTTCATTCAGGGTCACAGGTGACATTTTTACTCCTTTCTCTGGATCTTAAAGCTTCAATGAGCGCGTGCGTGCGTGTGTGTGTGTGTGTGTGTGTGCGCGCGCGCACGCATGCACACACGCACGCACACACACACACAATTTTTCTCCTCTATTAGCTCCTCTCTTCAGCCCATATAAGTAGGCTCAAATTTCTTTTATTTAAAAATTGTCTTCTGTAATTCTTACACTTTTTCCCATACCTATCTCATTTTCTTTTATTTAAATGTATTTAGTACAGGATCTGCAGGGCCTACAGGGCCTTATTACGTAGATTGGACTCGCAGTGATTCTCCTGTTTTCAGCCTCCCAAGCCCTGAGGTTACAGGAATGTGCCACCATGCTCAGTCTCAATCTCTGTCTCACGTGCCCCAGGGCTGGGGCTGGCATGGCACACTGGGGGTGGAACCCTGGCTGCTGCACTTTGCCTACGCATGTGGTTTAGTCTGCGAGCTATCTGGCCGGCCCTCCATTTCTCTCTCATTTCCTTGCCCTCTATGCTAGTTTGGTATGGGCTAGATAATGTGATAACAGCCAAATCTAAAAATTCAGTGACCTAATAATAAAAGGTAACTTCTTGCTAGTGTCACATACATTTCTCTTCCATGCCTTTGGGAACACCATCACCCAGGGACACAGGCTCTTCAGCAACTACCTTGAAAACATGAGAGAGGCACACACCAAGTAATTGCTTCAGCTCTAATAATTTTGGAGTCACATAGCCCCAATTTAAGAAGAAAACCCAGTTTCAAGAATTCAAGTGATCTCCCCAAAGCACATATCTATTATTAGGTTGAATTGTTTCTCAAGCTAGATGGCTTGATTCCAAATCTAATGTACTATTTTCAAAGCCACAGTGGGAAAAATATCATTTAACTGTTTCATGATCTAAATCACACATTCGCTGTTTTAAAAGACTGAACAGTTCTGCTATAACCTGAGTGAACTACGTAGGAATATAAGGAACTAACTGGTAGCAGTGAATGAATTATATTTTCCCCTTATAGCTCCAACTGTACCCTTCTATTGTGACCTAAAAAGAGGTGTAATATCATCTTAGTCTACTTAATAAAGTTTTTTCTTCTTTATGATTTTTGGGAAAGGAATAGAGGGGGGAGAGAACTGGAGAAGGAAGGGAGGGAAGTAAGGAGGCTGTGAGGGAGGGATGGAAGAAAATAAGGAAGAAAAGAAGGAAGGAAGGAAGGAAGGAAGGAAGGAAGGAAGGAAGGAAGGAAGGAAGGAAGGAAGGAAGGCTCAGAAGGCAATATGGCTGAAACAACATGGAAGAGGAGTAGAAAATAAGGCAAAGGGTGAACTTGGACAGCAATTATGCACAGTAGGTCCTTATAGAATGCTGAAAAACTCTGAGCTTTGTAATGGTTTCCTGGTTTGTCATGTGAAAATAACACATAATCTGGACAACTTACACAACAGAGATTTATATTTGCACAAATCCATAGACTAGAAGTGCCAAATATAGGTGCCAATAGATAGGAACCTTCTGTGGGAGACACTATAATCTGGAAGCCTTCCTTTAGATTCCTTTTATGGACACTTCCTGTTAATTGCTGCATTATGGCTTCCTGCCTCTGTTCTTTTAATTAGACTTCCTGTGACAAGCTCCTTTGGTTGATCACATGAATGTTATTAGCCTATAATATTACCCTAATGTATCTACCTCATTGATGACGTTGACTTCCC
>PVKA01020898.1:0-23617 GCA_004027165.1 Ctenomys sociabilis | reverse complement strand
CCTTCTTCCTATGTGTTCACATGCTCATGCTGAAGTCTGTGTGTTTCTTACAAAGACATCAGCCATATCGACTTGTAGTCCCCCCATCTGGCCTCATTTTATCTCCAAATATAAGTGGATCCTAGAAGATAGCACCTCCTATGAACTTGGCAGGGGTACATAACCCACGTGATAACAGGCTTTACTCTGGATATGGGAAGCCTCTGGTGGTTTCAAGGGGGGAGTGGCATAATTTGATGTGTTTTACATTTCCCTCTAGTGCCACTTGAAGCTCAGACTGAAATGGGATGAGAAGGGCGGAGACAGGAAGACAATTAGGAAGTTGTTTCAATAATCCCGATAGAATGAAAGCAAGTGGGCCCCGAAGGGGAGCAGTGGAGGGGAGATTAGGGTAAATTGCAAAGGCAAATCAGTGGGATTTCCTGATGGATCAGGAGGTGAAAGAAAGCGTGGCATTGAGGTGGGGCTGAGGGTTTGATCTGAGCAGACAGAAGAATGAGGCAGTGGAGAAGGCTTCTGGGTTTATTTAAGACATATAAACTTTAAGAAAACTACTAGAAATTCAAAGAGATTTGCCAGCAAGCCGTGGGATAGGAGTCTGAAGTTCAGAAAATGTCTGGACAGGACATATAAATGAGAGCCTGTGAGACCAGGGAAGATCAGTGAGGCAGTGGCTGTGGAAGAGAAGGGCCCAAGGGTTAAATCCTGAATTGCCCCAGCCCTAAGGGCTGGAGAGTAAGCAGGAAGCACACAGAGATGCGAAAGAAACCATGGGAAAGAGCAAAGAAAATGAGACTGCTGGGTCCTCCAAACCAAGTGAAGACCTTTGTCCAGAAGAAGGAGCAGCCTACAGGGTCAAATCCTGCTCAAAGTGAGCTTTTGGGCCCCTTTTAATCTAGGCGAGAATGTCTGATGTTGCCTCATAGCCCTTAAATGCTCTAGTATCTCTATTTGCTTTGTCCTCTTTGGGTTTAAGTTTGAGTCATTTCTATTGACCTACCTCCAAATCCACTAATTTTTCCCTCAGCTGTTTCAAGTCTAGTTAAGTCTGTCAAGACCGTTCTGCACCCTTGTTACTGATTTTGATTTATGTATTTCCTCTAGTATAATATTTCCATCTTTTGCAGAATTTAGTCTCTTTTTGTATATTTCTCCCCTTTTACACTAGAGCCCCTAGAATGTTAATGCTAATTCATTTATTTATTAATATTTAGTATTTTAGGACAGGGTCTACAGGGTCTCACTGCATAGATCAGACTTGTAGTGTTCCTCCTCTTTACAGCTTCCTAAGAGCTGGGATTACAGGCACACACCACCAGGCCCAGTCTCAATCTCCCTCTCAAGGCACCCCGGGAGTGGGGCCAGCATGGCAGACATGAGGATCAAACTCCAAGCCCTGCATCTGCCTAAGCAGGCACTTTAATCTACTGAGCTATTTGGTCAGCCGTCTAACTCTTTTAAACTCATTGAACCACCCAACATTTGCATCATATCTGAAGCTGATTCTATTGGTTACATTGAACCTTTCCAGAGGTTTTTAACTCCATCAGTTTTTGTTTTCCGTGCCAGGGATTGAACTCAGGACCTTGCGCTGGCCAGGCAAGTGCTCATTCTACTGAGCTGTCACCCTGGCCCTCTCCATCATTACTTATGATTTTTTTTTTTTTTTTCCTGAAAGTGGACTTCTGGTCTAGGATGGTGGTGATTCCGACTACTAGTACAACACCCTCTCTGTTTCATGTCTTCCTTTCCTCTGCAAGTTTTAGTGGCTGGATATGGACACATCTTTCCTTCTGCAATGGAGGCCTAAGCAACCTTGTCGAGATTTGTGTTCCAAGCTTCCTATTACAATTTTCCTCCACGTGCCACGTTTTAAATTTCTTTAGCGCACTCTGGTGTTTAGGGTGTGCACTACTTCACCGAATGTTTTCTCAATGTCTGTTCCACATTTAGCTTTAGATCTTCCCTTTTCCCTGCATGTCACTACTGTCACTTCTTAACTGATGTTTGTTAGTCTGGTTTTGTAAGGGTGATGAAGGACAAAGCTCAACTCCTCAGCCTACTCTCCAGTTTTAGACAGGCACTGTGGCCCTGATCAGTGGAACCATTTCATATTCTGTCCCTTCCCCAGAAGCAGAGGGTGTGTTTTGTAACCACCACCACCCCCCTGCAACCCTTAGTTCCTTTACTCTAATTGCAGTGGATTTTCCCAGTGCCTTAAAAGCAATATTGTATGGATTTAAGAATTTGTTCCACGTAAGGGATGGAAGGCAGATTTATGCCTTTCCTACAGAGGCAGCTGGTTTTCTTCCTAGAACAGTACCAGAAGGAAACCTCTCATGCTGTTGACTGTCTTCCCTGTGAGCCCTTACAGAGGTCTGTGGAAAAGAACCCCAGAGTGGGTTCCAGTTCCCATGGTGGTTTCTAATAGCCCCTTTAGCCTACCCATTTGGGGACCATAGTTAAAAATTTTCACTGAATTCTACTTACTAATGGGATCTACTCTTGTAAACAAGGACCTGAGCCTGTTTGTCTTGGAAAGCATCTATTTTTCTATACTTTCAGGTGAGTCAGGACCTCAGTGCTGCGGGATATAAATTTTTAAAATTGTTAATTTGGAGACTGACCTTTTTTCCCCATTGTTAGAGTGAAAATTATGCTCTTCCCGGCTTCCCACACCCTATGCAGAATCCAGAAGTCTTGTTTCATTATTCTTTTACTGTGTGACATCATTTATTTTCTGTAGAGTGATTATGGGAACAGAATGCTAGAAAACCTCTAGTGTCCCATCCAAGGCCCAACTGCTGTGGTTGTCATAAACCAAATGGAAGCTTCAGATTTACACTTACATCATTACTGCCTCCCCACCAACATCCACCAACTATGATACAGAAAGTTATAGGATATAAGAGACTTTGAACTTAAAAGAGTCTGAGCTCAAATTCTGTGTAACAACTTTTATCAACAATAGATCTAAAATCACCCTTTATTTATTATATTCAAGACAGCAGGCAAGTTTTAACTTGATGAGCAGCTCATGTGTTCTGGAACTCATTTTCCCTTAGTTAATTGTCATCACTAATATTTATTTTATTTCATGCTGTGCTTTGTGTCTCCTTTAACACATTCTTGGATAGCTTCGCTGCACTCCCGTATTTCCTTCCTCACAGATCTCTGGCAACTTCAGAAGGGCCTAGAAGTTGTTTTTGTCAGGAAGAGTTTGCATCTCTGTGGTTCTGTTGTTCACATTGTAGAGACTTCGTCTAGAAGGTAGCTATTGGGAAAGTAAAGAGCATAAAAGTCCTGTGTAGAAAACCCACTAACTTCCTCGAGCATCATCTCAAGAAGCATATGAGTGGTCTTTCCATCCTTGCATATTTTAACTTGAACAAAAAGGGATTTTTGTCCACCAGCCCATCAAGCCATTAACCACTCTCACCCAGTTACAATGCTGTTGACCATTGCGTGGCAATATGCATGTGGCCTGGATGAATTCCTGGCCTGGCATTTCCTCCAATTGATTACTAGATTTTATAGACCAGAGTTGGCTACTACATAGAAGCAGTGTCCCAGGCTCTTGAGAGCTTTGCCTCATGCCTGTCCAACTTCCCCTTTACTATTTATTTTTATGTCGTACTCAAGCCTCTTCTCTTTTGTAATTGATGACTTTCCAGGCTTAATGTTTTGCCAAAGGCATTAACAGATACCTCAAGGCAATGATTTCATGGCTATGCACTAAAAAATGCTGCCATTACACTGGAGAATACAAAAGTTTATAGCCTTTCCTTTCTAGGTTCATTCCAAGGAAGTGTGAAATTTAGTAGTAGATGGCAAGAAACTGACTTGGTTCAGGGATTTGGACAGAGTAACCGCTGTTGGCTGAGTTTCCCTACCTGAAGAGTGAGGGAGCTATGTACTTTTCCTTCAGAGAGGCCTCAGGAAAGAGCAGTTGTTTTTTTTTTTTTTTTTTTAATACTTTGACACTTAATTGGTTTGGTTTTTCTTCTCAATCAGTCCAGTATGTGCTGAAACAATGTTTCCTTTCTTTTGATTTACATAACTTGTTTAAGATTCATAAATTTCCTGGACCATAATTTTGTGACTTATTTCATTTTATGTCATTTTTTTTTCCTATGTCGTCTGTGACATTTGACTTCTGCTATTCTCTTTTCCCACATTTAGATCCGACAAGCTAAAGATGGTGGCTTTCTAGTGTGGTGAGTCCTTCTCACATTCTCCCCAAAGTAGGGTTATTCTAAAGAGAACAAATTGAATTTCTTTGGTCTCTTGTCTGATGATCTAATCTCTTCCAGCCATATGATACTACCCTTGATGGCCACACTGAGGTGAAAAAGTTCTAATCTTGAACTTGAATAGCACTGAGCTAAATAAGCTTCTTTTCTTTCTATAATACCTATCCTCAGGTATTTTGTCACTGCAACAGAAGGCCAACAAAAGCACATTGCATATCCTTCCAGTATCCCTCAATTCCTTTAGGTTAATGAGAATTGGTTTCTATTAATTATTATTATTATTATTATTATTATTATTATTTATTTTGCAGTACTGGGAATTTAACTCAGGACCCTGTGCTTGCCAGGTCTACTGACCTATCTCCTGGCCCCTGGTTTCTATTACTTATGAGAACCCCAAAATGTTTTTAATTAGTCCATCTTCACAGCACATCCTGTTGTAATTCCTGGTGTGGAGTCAGCACATGTACATAACACATCTTAATTCCTTTTTAAAAAATCCTTTTTTCTCTCCATTACTTTGCCACCCCCCTTGGTCTTGACACCTTTCCCACTTCAAAAAGAACTATCTCCTTACTTTCTATTACCTATCTTTAATCTTGTTCTTTGTTTATAATTCGAGTTTCTCATATAAGAGAAATCATCACACAAGTACTTAAGCTTGTGTGTCTGATTCATTTCACTTAACAGTGTGGTCTCAAGGTGCATCTGTCTTCCTATGCATGACCCAAGTTTGTCTTTCTTTATGAAAGAATAGTTGACTGATACACATTCACCAGCTCAAAACTTTTCAGGTCTCTCCATGTCTTATAGCAATCCCAACTCTCTGACTTCAAGGTTTTCCATAAAGAGTCATAATCTAATTCTTTCAATTAATCTCCCTAAACTCTTCGTATATAGACCCAAACCAACTTTCCAAAAACCTTAAGAATCTGTTCTCCTCAGTTATCCAGGACCCTGTTATATGTTTCATTTTTTCTCACATATATATTTTGGTGTGCATAGGATTATTTGAAATTTATCATTCTTTTTATCTAAGTTCAAATTGGAGGTACTCAGAAAAAATACTACAGTCATAATTTCCAGCAACCAATGTCTCTGTTCTCTAAATTCTTATAGTAACATAATAGATGTATGATTCATTTGGCTCCTAATCAGACTTCTTCTTGCAACATTCCTGTTACTAAAACCTGAACCTCCTCCTCCCCAAACTTTAAGTGTTTGGGGTGCAGCCTAGACATCAGAATTTCTTCAAGCTCCCCCATGTGATTCTTTCTTAGTCAAGATTGGGAATCAACAGCAATGGCAAAACATTCATAGCTTTCAATGATAATAAACAGCCTTCTGTGGCACATGTGCCGTTGGTGCACCATTGATATAGACTGAAAGAGAAGAATGGGTTAGCTGCTTTCATCTTTGACAAACTCAAGTGATGGGAAAAGTATTCCAATCAAAGAACATAAGACATGGAAAGACGCTGGAGTGAGAAGTTTTTGGGTGGATTCTGAGAATTGAAGGGTCACCTGTGCAGCTGGATTCCTGAAGGTGAAGGGGGGGAAATCCAAGATGGATCTAGAAACAGAACCATGAAACTTCTTAAGGAATACACTGCAAGGACCAGTGAGATAGCTCAGTGGACTAAGCATCTACTTAGGCAAGAACGTGGATCGGGATTTGATCCCTGGAACCACATGCCACACTGGTCCCACCCCTAGGCAAGCTGAGCCGGTCACTGAGGCCTGGTGTAGTGGCACACCTATAATCCCAGCACCGGGGAAGCTAAAAATAGGAGGATCATTACAAGTCCAAGTTGTGAAGTGAAACCCTGTACCAAATACATTTAAAAAAAAAAGAAAGAAAAGAAACACACTGCAGTATGACACTGTCCCCACCCAGTCTTTCTTCTCTTTCTCTTCCCAAGGTGAACATCATCATCTGAATATACTCCTGGTGACCTTCAGTCCCTCTCCCTGCCCTCAGTAAATCTTTTGCCTGTCAAATCCAGTTGTGACATGCACTGCTCAAAAGGCCTAAACTAACACTATTAGCAAACATAATCAGATTGCCACTCAAGAGAGATAGCTGCATGCTTTATGTGAATGAATTAGGGAAATGACAGAGTGAATTTAGGAAGACCAGACAGAAAGCAGTGCCAACAAACCAGGTTCACATTAAGCACAACATATCCCATATTTAAAGAAGGACTTCAAGTTTCCAATCCCACATGCTTTTGCTTGAGACAGAGCTCCTTACATCCCCTAGAATATCTCATGATCTGAAAGAAGCCAAAAATACATTTTGAGGCTTCCATATATGCAGCTAAACCATTTTGGTGAAAACAGGAATCCACAACATGGAATGCGGGAAGTTTCCTTCAGTCAGTTTTAAAACATTGCATAATTCGACTCATGAGTTTGTATAATTTGGAATAAAGGTTTTAGCAGCATGAAACCTTTCAATGGTAGAGATTATAGTATTTCTATTTGTCCACTATAATCATGGATGGGTCAGCATTTCTACTGCTAACAATATATTTCAAAGGGTTATAAAACAGCAAGCTGAAACATGGTATGAAAACTTAGCCACAAAAATTTTCTAAATTTCCTGCAAAGATTAAATCTTAAAAAAATGAATGGACATGTCAGTACAATTTTGTTTTGTGCTGTTTAGCTACAAAAAGATAATCTTCCTAATACTATCAAATTCAGTCAATGAAGACTTCATATAAAAAAAGAAGGATTTTCTATAGATAGTCCCTCAGTGGGCCACTAAAAACAGTGTGTGTTAGTTGCTTTCTCGTTGTTGAGACAAAATACTCAACACCCAAAGATAAAGGAGGAAAGCTCTCATCTCACAGTTTTCAGTCCATAATTGACTGGTTCCAAGGCAGTGTGGTATAGCAGAGGAGAAACAGTTCACGTTGGGCAGGAGAAACCAAAACAACAAGTAAGGGATGTTAATAGCATTTTTCAACCCCTTTTATAATGTAGCTACGCTACAAGGATTAGAGTGGTGCCAAACCAATCAGTGCAATGATTTCGGACCATGAGTCCCAGAATCACACACTCTAGATCCAGCCACCTCTAAAAAAGCCTGGCCTATGACTATGAGACTTTGGAGTCACACCTAGACATAAGCCCTGACTAAATCCCAATTGCTTTCCAGTTCAAGGCTCCCTAGGAAAGCATTAGAAAAGAATCTTCTATGAGTCTTTACTTATTTTCTGAGGAAAAAAATCCCATCGTCATTTCTGATCTTAAAGGTAATAATGGCAATGAATTCAATTTTTAAAAAATGGCAAATGCAGGCAAAAGTCTTTGTGATACAGGGTCTTGCTACATAGTTTGGACTTGTAGTGCTCCTCCTGTTTCTTCCTCCTCAGCACTGGGATTATAGGCATGTACCACTGCACCTGGCTCCGTGGCCAGCACATCATGTGGCACCAGGCATCAAACCTGAGACCTTTAGCTTGCCAGCCTGAAAGACTTGACATACAATATCCTATCCTAATGCCACTGAATCTTTTCTTATTCACATCAGGAATGGAAGGTTGGTCTGCTGTTTCACTCTTCTCATTTTAACTGATGCTGCTGAGGTTGAATAAGTAACAAATACATTTAAAAGCCTAGAAGAAGAAAACAACAGTATCTGACCAACAAATTTCAATGATGCTTAATGACACCCACAGGGGAACCTGTTAGACACTGGGCAGTAGAGCTAAGGATTATGTAGGAAGTGCTGGGGTCGGGGTGTCCCTTGTGGTACAATGAATGGTTGCTATTTCCTCAGATTCCTTGACACCACACATAGGCATGCAGGATAGCAAGAAAGGCCTAAGAAATAGAGACTATCTTTCACAAGGAGCTTCCTCAGAGATTTAAAAGACGATCAGAAAATAATTTATTGGTTTGTAACAATACAAAAGCTGATAAGGCTTTTGATCATTCCCAAAAGAGTTCCGTCTGCGAGGGAGTCATCTTTTGGTTGTTGTTGTTGTTGTTCCAAAGACTAGCACAACCCATACAAATCAAAGGATGTGCTCTTTCAATAAAGGAAATTCTACAAAGGATGTTGAGCCTTAATTAAAATAAAAACCTTTGTTTCAAGGGCTCTTCAATCCCTTGCAAAAGGAAACACTGTCTGAAGAAGCATGTGCCAGGGCTGGTGAGATAGCCCTCAACAAGTAAGGATCTGCCTGCATGCGGGGCGCATCTCAGGGAAGCCTTGAAGGGCGTCATGCCTGGAGTCCCATCTGACTAAACTCATCATCACAGTCCTTCATCACAACATAATGAGTGTTATTACTTCCTCATGTGGCCTGTGGGCTTTGTTAATTAAAGAATGGAAAGGTAAGGCGTTCCAACCTTTTGCTTTTAATTAATCAAAAGATGTGTTTTCCATCTTCACATTGCTGGGCAGCAAGTGAAGTATTTAGTCTGCCTTCCAATACTCAAAAGAGTTCAGTGAAAACTCTCAGCTGCTGCTTTGAGCTTGCATGGATTCCACTGCGGAGCATTGTCTGCTTTTTGCTTTTTCTTTTCCAGATTTTGAACCAAATGTGTTGGCTAGGCTGCTGGCTACAACATAATGGTATTTGTAGCAAAATGAAAGATCATTCCATGATAATCTCAACTGTATAAATAAAGGCTTCTTAGTAAAAAAATCCACATCTTAAAGTTTTTTGGATTTTTACCACAGTACTAGGTAATCGGGAGGCAGTCGGCACAATTAAAGAAGTGAGCTGACATTTATTGAGTGCTTGTCATGCCAAAACTTGTGCTCTTTGTGGTATTATACTGCCTTCCTGTCCACTTGACTTATTAAAACTTTTAGCATTAGAGTCATTCCTGTGTATTGAGTCTCTACATTTCAAATAGTAATATATTACTACGAAGGGAAAAAAACCAAAGCATTAAGAAGCTGCACAGTGAGGAAGACAACACTTTAGGGAATAAGCTGGGTACCAGTACCCTGCTCCCTCTTCTGGAAGGACGTTAGGAAGGCCTGGTGTAGAGGATGGCAAAAACAGTAGTTAAACTACTTTGCCAGCCATGTGCAATTAGCATTGACTGTTGCCTGAAGCTTTGCTTTGAGCAGGCAACTGAGGGCAGGGAGTCCAGAGACTACAGAAAAAGGAACTGTAGCTGCCTAGTAATGTTAGTGTTGTAGAAGACTCACTGGTGGAGAAAGTGTTACCAGGAAAACCTGCCCCACTAAGTAACTGAGAGAGATGTGGAAGTATAAAGAAGAAATGGTTCCCTTCCTAAATAAATAAATATTTTCCAAGATGATCTCTGCAAGAGAATCTATGGGGGTCCTAAGAATGGTAAGCGAGCGCTCTCCTACTGAGCTACACCCTTCAGCAAAATTTCTATCTGAGGAGAGTGTATGAGCGAAAACTAGCTTGAAAGTAGGGTTCCTCTTGAAGCTGTGTTGGTGCAGCAAAAAAAGTTTTCACTTTGGATGACTGCTTATTGGGAGGGACAATCAGTGGGATGACAAGATACATGGGCACTGCAGTCACTCTTCAGCAGCGGAGAAGAATAGTCTTTTCCCACATTTGGGCCCCCAAAAATACAAATGATGAGGCCATCAGTTAATCAATTAAATCCATACATGCATCCTTGGTTAAGTATAAGCCTTACATACACTTTTTTCTTCTATATTTTTCTTTTGACCCAGTGTCTTTATGGCCAGGTAGGAAGGGTATGAACAGCTATCAAATCAATCAATATGAGGTTTATTCCTAATAACCAAGTTGAAAGGACATCCATCCCTGTGCTCCAAGCTGATGAAAGTACCCGAGTTTCTAAAAAGGAGAGAGAACTGGGTAGATTCATATCTCCCAAGAGGTGAAATTTCCAAAGGTTTAAGAAAAATAAGTCATAAGAAAATAAAAACAAAAAATGTAAGTTATTAATGACCACATGTTGCGGTTTGTGTCTATTTGTTCCCCCCCACCAAAGTCTCAGGCAGTCATGGGGTGGCTTCTGAAGTTTGTGACTGATTTTTGATCCAATGTTGGGATTACATTGGATCATATGCACTGGAAAATTTCTTTTTTCTTTTCCAAAACTTCTAAAATATGTAAGATTCCAGAATGATACCAAAATAATATTACTGAGTGTGAGTGCTACACTCTGACAGTGGGTGCGTAATTTTCATCACAACATATGGAGGGACAAAGGCTAGCTAGCTTCAGGAATGGCTTCTCTATACCATGTGCCAGAGCCGGGCGTGGTGGCGCAGGCCTGTAATCCCAGCACTCGGGAGGCTGAGGCAGGAGGATTGTTGTGAGTTCAAGACCAGCCTGAGCTACAAAGTGAGCTTAAGGACAGCCTGAACTGCATAGTGAGACCCTGTCTCAAAAAGACAAAAAAAAAAAAAAAAAAAAAAAAAAAAAAAAAAAAAAAAAAAAAAACCATGTGCCACTCTGCCTTGGAGCCAAATGAGTATGGACTAAAACCTTCACTCACTATGAGCTAAATAAACCTTTCTTTCCTTAACTTTGGGTGTTAGGTATTTTATCCCAGCAATGAGAAAAGAGTAACTGACACAATATACTAGATAAACACCTCAAAATAACAAGAGGCTAAATTGTGTATTGTTGATCAGGCAAAATTGAGGTACAGGGTTTTCTGGGAGAAATACTTAAATTTACATGAAAAATATGAACTTTAAAAAGCTTAACTCATGTCCAGTGACTCAGGTATGAATCACTTTGGAAGACACAAGCACTATAAACTCAGATTTTCTGGAAATTTTCCTTTTTCTTTTTCAAAACTTCTAAAATATGTAAGATTCCAGAATGACACCAAAATAACATTACTGAAGTCTGAAGAAAGAGACATCAAAGTCAAGTATAGCAATGATCTTAGCAAGAAGAAAAAATAAGATGACAATGAAAATGCTCCTTAAACCCATGTTGTTTATAGAATAGATTTAATGTGTTCATACACTGTTTTTGAAATTATAGCATGCTCTAAAATTTTTATTTAGGTAAATAAGTTAAATATATTCAATATTAAACAACGTACAAAATGATAATTCCTATTGCTAGACAGATTAAAAACGAACATCTGAACATTAGAAATCTATTACTACTTTTCTCTGAATACAGCCCGATTTTTCCCAGTCCTCCTCTTGAGCATTGATGGGGCACGGTGGAATCTTCCTTCACTGGGCCACTTACCTTTTCTGTCCCAGAAGGCAGGAGCAGAAACAACCTTTCCCTTTAGTTATAATCTGGCCTCAGTCCCACAAAGATACCATCTCGCTTAAACCCAGGAGGCTTTCATAATAGAATTCCAGATCATCCCTAAAGTCTGAATTGCTTGTTTTACACTTCTCTATGCATAGATCTCCCATAAAATGGACCACTTAGCCCTGTACCAAGATCTGCTTCTTTTCACCTCCTTCTGTCCAATTTGATGCAAAAATCAGGCCTCTGGGTGACCAAATGATTGAACCAAATGTTAATCCATCTTAAGAGTAATCAATAATTTGCAAGTACAGAAAATCTTAAATTCAAGTTTAGGAAGAGGGAAACCTATCATGTTTCTCTATAAGTAAAAGAAAACAATATTCTCAACAGAAATTCTAACATCTTTTTCAGATTTTATTGCTTCTGCTCAAATAATACTGGGAAAAATAGAAACTCCTACAATGGGCTCATGAACTAACAAAAATGTAAATCATATTTAAGGCAAAAGCGAAGGTGAGAGATCAGAAAGTCAAAGACAATACAGCAGACACTATCTGTCCTGAACACATTTATCTCTGAGCACTAGTTATGAAAGCCCCATTGGGCTTAGGGGAACAGGTTCATCCTGAGCACTGGTTGTCATAGCAGTACAGGGCTAAGAACAGGGTACAGATCTGAGAGCCTTTCCAAGGTGAAATGTATACTGGGATCCTTGCTCTGCATGTGCCTTCAATATAAAGATGAAATAAAAACAAGAAGGCCTGCTCCAAAGCACTAAAGGGAAAATTGCATTTGAACATTGGTTCTAAGTAAAAGGGGAGGGGGGAATTCCCTGGGGAAATCATCCACATAAATGAGTCATGTTAAATTGAGCACAAATTCATCCCAACTAAATGTTCTAAAGAACCTCAAAGCAAGAATTCCATTTATGGGGCCCAGACTTTTAGTGCCCTAAATTATGTGATAGAAACAAGTGCAAATTCACATTGGAAGGACCTCAGAGAACTCCATCCTATAAAAACAGGCAGCTTCCAGTAAAAACAAAACAAAATAAAAACCCCACAAAACTAGGAACTATAAACAAGAGCCAAAATAAACCATAGACCCCAGAATCTGATCCTCAACGACTTCAGATACTGGAACTATAGAATCACAATGTCAGATAAGTATATTTAATGTATTTCAGTAAATGGAACACTGTCCAGAAGATAGGATTAAGCACAAAGAAGATTTTTTAAAAAAAAACAAAACATAAACTCAGTAATCAAAATAAATTTAAGGATGGATGCAGTAGCATACAATACACAACTACAGAAAGAATTAATGAATTAGACAACAGACTTGAAGAAATTATCCAAAATTAAATCTGAAGATAAAATAGAGAAAAAAGAAAGATAAATTAAGATGTTTTGAAGATAAAACAAAAGAAGAAAATTTCAAAATAGTTTACTAAAAAAAAATCCTAGAACTTCAGATATGAGGGCAATTAACAAAAATGTTTTCAACCATTCCTGTTCTCAAAGGATGGATACACTAAGACTCATTGAAGAAATAATTGGGAGAAAGTACATTAAAAGAGAAAAACATATCTAAGACATGCTTCATGTGATATAGAAAATAAAGTATTTAGGTAGGTATTTTTTTAAAGAAATTTGTTTCACTGAGGGTTGTAAGTGGTGAACACATGTTTGACTTATAGCGCAATTTTAAAAAAGGAACTAAAAATTTGCAAGGAAACAACCACTATGGAGCACATACTAACTGTGTTATATTCCCAATTTTCTGTGTGTGAGACAGCTCTCATTATGTAGTTCAGACTGGCCTTGAACTCACTATGTGGCCAGGTTATAGCCAAATTCATAGTGATCCTCCTGCCTGACCCCCAAGAGCTGTGATTACAGGCATGCCGCACCACGCCCTAAATTTTAATACTGGAGGTGAATATGAGGCTGCCCGTCAGGCCGCTGACATATTTCACAACAAATAAATATTAGGAATTTTAACTATTGTCTAAAAATAGATAAATATCTTGTAAAAGTTTTTGTTATTAAAATTATAAAGACAAATATAAATATATATGTATATCTGTAACTAGTAGCTCAGAATTAAATTTTTTCATTTATTAATAATCTCATTAGATTAAGGTGAACAAAAGCAGAAAGAAAGTATTAAAAGTATAACAGTGTATAAATGTCTCACATTGTGGGGGAAGATAGATGTCTATTGTCTTAATAGGATTAAAAAGAAATATGAAAAATGGAAAACATTAAAATAATAATTAAAACAACAGAAATAGATCCAACATATTGGGCATTACAATAAGTGTAAATGCGCTAAATTTCCAGCTCAAACAAAGTACCTATCAGCTTCTATGTGTCATGTAGAAGAGATGCGTCTTCATCTGCACAATGTAAGACACAACCTGTTCTCTCTTTCCTTATCATGCATGCAAATATGGGCAGGTTTCTTTATCTTACTGTATCTTCCTTTTCTCATAATCTATAAGCACTAGTCAGTTAGGATACCTTTTCTATAGGCAATAGGATACCCATCTTAAAGGACTTCTATAATCCACCCCACAGTCCAAGACTGAGGTGCCTCAGTCTGCCTGCTTTGTTCTCGGGCTGTGTCTTATACAAATCTTCTAATCACAGCTTGGCTCCTGTACTCCCAGATAGTCTGAGAAGACATAGCCATGTACAGAGGGCCTGTGCCTTTCTGAGTTCTTTTGAGAAAACACAGAAATCTTCCTCAAAATTTTCATAGTGTTCTTGATAGTTTTCTTTTTTTAATATATATGTATTTTTTATTTTTAAAGAATACAAAATAATAATTTAAAAACAGCATTAGACCTGTTTTTTCAATATTTTTAAAATTTTTTTCTTCATATTCTGTAGGGACTTACATCACATCAATACTCGATGGAAAATATCTGTTCCATGTTATGCCTAAGATGTATTATATTCAGACAGATGGTGAGGTTAAGCTTAACTGCCTATGCTATAGGATAATAATAATAAGCTTCTTTTATGGAAGGTTAACAACCTAAGTTTGCAGACTAAAAATTAGAGAAAAAAAAAAAGCTGCAAGGACAGCCAACATTTTGGCCCTAGCCTTTCAAGGTCAGTGAAGACTCAGGACATTGGAGAACCTGTACTGTAACACGTAACTCAATTGTGTCCCAAATTTTCTGATCAAGGAGATTATGGAGCCACAGAGGAAAGTGATCGATGATGTAGAGTGTACCTAAGGAGAGTCACATGGAGAGAAAACATTCCCTCAGGCTTTCACAAAGAAGAAATTGGTCAAGCAATGGCTGTGACTCATCCACATGAGTGACACTGACAAAGAATCTACAAACTATGGTATGGGGTTCCAGGATAAATCCTGAGGAGATTTGACTGACCTTATCAGATACAAAAGTTACATTTCTTGTTATATAGGTCTTGCTTTATCTTGGTCTTAACCATTCAGCAGAAAAGTATAAAAACAAAGTATAAAAAAATAGGCTGAGCTGTAAAAGGCTCAAGTCAACAACTTCTGAAATTGCCAGTCCTATGGATAATACACTACTATTATGGACTACTGAAGTATATTGGAATATTTTGCTGAATTCACACACCTACAATATTTAAATGACAATGGAAACCCTTCTCTGACTAAACTAAACAAGAGAAATGGATACAAATGAATAACCACTTTGTATCTGTATATTCAAAATAGAGTAGACATACAGCTACATTCTCTTAATTTGATGAATAGAAAGATTTGTTCTAATAGTGTTGTGGAGAGGATATCATGCCTACATCTTGTATAATGAATAACCACTAAGACAGCAATGTGCAATGCATTAATTATTGAAACTCTCCTACTAGTCGGTTTTGAAATTGTCTCATTGCTATTTGTTTCTAAATAAAATTATTTAAAAATACAGCATTAGAAATGATACAAGATTTCACTAAACAAAGTAACAGGACTTCAACAATGGTTGCTGTATTACATGATGCTATCTTCAAATTAGTTGTTCGGATTATAAGATATAAATATGTAAGATTTGTTTAAAGAAAAATAAAACAAAACAATAACAAAGTAGTCATAAGAAGTTCAAAAAAAGAAGAAAAAGTCAGAGTAAAAATAAAATTAAGCATTAACTATTCCTTTCAAAAGACCAGGAAATATTACCAATCCAATTATCCAAACTATTCTGTATATGTACCTAAATATGTCTTTTCCCTTCTTTCATTTGTCCTTTTCCTCATCCCAGTTTTTCCTTCTCATTGAACAATTTCTTCCCCTTTTACAGTATCTGTTGGACCCTTTAGATTTTCATTACTCTTTCAGTTCTCACACTACTGAGACATTAACTTGAATTTTCTCAATGTTCACGTCCATACAATCCTTGTGAAGGATGATTGGAAGACTGAACTGCCAAGAAGTCCCTTGTGGCTGATGGATGGGGACATGCAAGAAATTAATGTCACATTTGGGATGTAAATACTTCAAACAAAACAAAAGCGGAGTAAGAGAAAAAAAGAAAGAGCTCTGATACAGATTGTTTAGGAATGCCTGTTACAAATGGGCAGCCACATGTTTCCTACAGAGTTAAGGTGAAAATAATATTTGAAAATTCTTCCCTAAAGAAAGCATTTTGCAAATATTATTCTTTCTTCTATCTTGTAGCTATATTCTTGCTGAAGCAAGGCTGGACTTCTTTCCCTCCCCTCCATGTACTGAGCGAGGAGATTAAAACCATAGCACATTCACCATCAGCCCGAAAAGGTACCACAGTGCCCACCTCCATCCCAGCGCTGATAAACGTAGGTAAGTCCCACAAACCACTAGATTGGTTTCCAACTGCATTCCAGAAATTCCATCTTGGGAAACACTTACACAGTGCAGAAGATCTAAGCAGCAGCTGTCTGGTCATTAAGGGTGTTCTCCATGCCACATCTGGTTACTCATTCTGGATGGTAAATTTCTGCAGGCAGATTTTGGTAAATGAAATTTTGTGTTTAGTCAGTGCCATAATTTATACTTCAGCCTTTTTGTAGGTTTGTTGTATATTAATGGGACTATGGTGTAGATGTTTCAAAGTTTAAGATTAGAGCCCTGTAATTACATGCACATATATCATTTTCTGGAAGGAATGACACAGTTTACACTAAATATAGATTTAAAATGCCAAATACATCAAAGCAAGGCAAAGTATCATACTGTTCTACTTTGCTGGACTTATGAAAATGGATTTCATAGGTTCTGGAGGTTGGTGTTCCTAAAATAATAATAACAAATAATAGTTAACACGGATTGAAGCTTACTGGAAGCCAAGAATTTTTCTTTGTGCTTCATATGTAGTAAGTATGTAGTAAGTAAAATCAGTTTCCTTTATTTAGATGAATCTATTTAATTAGAATGAAGAAACCGAGGCATCAAGATTAAGCGACTTACTCGTGATCCTAAGAATACAACCTCAAGTAGTCTTTCTACAGGCTAATTATTTCAACGAGGTAGTAATGAAAAACCCTACTGTTTAAAAATTCTTGAGCCCAGCATGGCAGTGCAGACCTATAATGCCAGCACTTGGGAATCTGAGGTAAGGAAATCACCGTAAGCCTGGGCTACATAGTGAATACAAGACCAGTTTAGACTATATAGTGAGACCTTGACTTCAAACAGAAAAGAATCTTGAATTACATTTGCTAATATTTACAACAGAGACTCAGTGTAGGAGACTAAAATGGGGCACCCAATACCCTTCTCTGTGCACACTTGGAAAATCTACCACACATTTTATCCTCCTTTCTCCATTCTTTTCTTTTGCTGAGATCTTAGAAAATGCTTATAAAACATCACACACACACACACACACACACACACACATGTTGTGCCTTGTCTCACTTTGATGGTCAAAGTTTACCACAAACCTCTCCTACTCTTTGGCCTGGTCATCTCTCTCAGCGTGTGGCCCACATAGCATGAACCACTTGGAGTGACACCCAAGTCAAGTGTTACAGGAGGTTCATCCCTCAAGGGCCAGCTAGGAGGGGACCCTCATCCTGTCCTTCTGAGTTAGAGGTGAACTGAGCTAATACTTGGCTATGTTAACTTTATAGAGTTAGAGGTAGGGTTCAGTAGACCCTGACTTCTGTTCCCACTCCACCTCCACCAGCATTGCTTCTGCCATTGTCTCCAACCTATTCACACCTTCTTGTAACTTCAAATTATGCACAATATTGATTTTTTTTCAGGACGCTTTAAAATATTCACTTAAATATTATCCTGCGCTAAGGAGTAAGGAGCAAACAGAAATTCAAGAGCCCTTTTGGAGTTGCACATCTTTCTGAACTACTGATGTGTGCAGCTACAGGAAATCATCAGTAACCAAATTTGAAAGTGAGACAGCACATTAGTCAGCTCTTCCTCTGAGCCTGTGTTACTGTATCTTGCTTCACTAAATTAAAGGAAGCAACTCTCAAAGCACGTTTGGTTATTGCAACATTTTTTAATTGATCATTTTAAAATGTACTACTGAATTTAGAATATAGGTAAACAGGTTTGTAGTTACTGAGTAGAACTAAATGGTTCTGCTGAAGAAAGGCCAATGGAGATGAGTGACAGGGCAAGGGTATTACAGAGCCCAGTGTAGCAAAAAAGTAGAGTAGGAGTCCAGATGGTGCCTAGGGGACAAGAAGAAATACATAGGTTTGGAGGGATTGAAAGAGAGCAACGTCTGGGATATGTATGTGCACGAGTTCCCAGAAATGGACATATTTATTATGTATCACAAACGCATTAATTTTCAAAAGGGAGAAAAAGAATTTGGGCACATCATATAGAGACAGAGAGAGGGGGAAGAACAGAGGCAGAGGGGGGAAATCTAAATGGTTTTATGAAGTGAAATAATTTAAAGAGAAAATTATACTAAATATTTACAAAAATATTGAGCAAAATAAACATGGCTGGTCTATTGGCCTTAAATTCTTTTTTTTATTATTATTATTAGCACAAAGCGCCTGCTTAAGCAGGGTGCAGTGGTCATGGTTGGATCCCAGGCATGTCCTGCAGGCCTCACCTCCAGGATGTGCTGAGACAGCGATTGAGACTGGTCGTGGTGGCACACACCTGCGATCCCAGCACTTGGGAGGCTGTCAACAGGCGAATCACTGTGAGTCCAGTCCAGTAGTGATACCCTGTACACCCTATAGATCCTGTACTAAATACATAAAAAAACTCTTCCTTTGAATTTAATTTTTTAATTGTTAATCTTTTAAAGAGTACAAAAATAGTATGAAAACAGAAAACTTGCAAGTGATACAGAATTTCACTGAACAAAATAATGTGAATTTCACAGATTCTGTTGCAATGCATAGGGTTGACTTCAAATAAGTTGTTCATATTACCAGACATACACATGCAAAGTTGGAATAAGAAAAATATATATAAGAAATTAAGAAGAGCAAAAGGAAAAAGAATTGAAAAAAAGGAGACAAAACAAATTAAGCATTAACTTCTTTCCATAGACCAGCAGAAATCCACAGTACAGTTGTCCAAGTCATCCTGCTTACATATATAGATACATCTTTTACCCCCATTTCCTCTCCTGTCCCTCTCCTCACCTCATTAATTCCTTCATTTTGAACAGGTTCATTCCCTCTTCCCAGTATCTATTGTATCTTTCAGATTTTATTTTCTCTTTCAGGTCCTCATATTAAGGAGACAATATGGTATTTGCACTTGCAGGTCTGATTTATTTCATTTAAGAGTATGGTCTCTAGTTATGTCCATTTACTGATAAAAGCCTCAAATGTATCCATTTTTATAGCTGAATAATACATATTGTGTAAAAACACCACATCTTCTTTATCCATTCCTAAACTGATGGGCATTTGGGTTGCTTCCAAGATTTAGCTATGACAAGTTGCATGGCTACACGCATGGGGTGCACATATATAACTGTGGTGTGATGTTTTTAGTTCTTCTGGACAAATATCCAGCAGAGGAATAGCTTTGTTGAACAGAACCTCCGATTCTAGGTTTTTCAGGAACATCCATACTGATTTCCACAGTGGTTGCGTCTGTCTGCATGCCCACCAACAGTGGAGGAGGGTTCCTTTTCCCCACAGCCCCTCTAGCATTTGTTGCTGGATGACTTCTTGATGACAGACATTCTTACTGGCGTGAGGTGGAATTTCATTGTTGTTTTCTAATGTGCATTTCACAAATGACCAATGATGTTGAACATTTTTTCATGTATTTACTTGCCACTTGTATTTCTTCATCTTTGGGTTGGGTCTTTGAATTTGAGGGCCCTGATTATTTTTTAAATTCTTTGTATGCTCTAGATAGAAGGGCTTTGTCAGAGGCACAGTTGGCTATAATTTTTTCACAGTTTGTGAGTTTTCTTTCTACTCTCTTGGAGGTTTCTTTTGAAGTACTGAAACTTTTCAAGGAGATTAAAAATCTCAGTTGTTGGTTCTTTGAAGTATTTCCCTTACAGTTTTTTTAAATGTATTTAGTACAGGGTTTACAGAGTTTACAGGCTCTCACTACATAGATCAGACTCAGCGATCCTCCTGTTTTTCTGCCTCCCCAGTGCTTGGATTACACTACACCCAGTCTCAATCACTGTCTCAGTGTGCCCTGGGTGCAGGGCCAGCACTACAGGACAGGGATTGAGTAGTTTGGGTTTTTATTCATGAACTGTCTATCTACCACCATGTCTTTAAGCTTTTTACCTACATTTTCCTGCAGGAGATTTAGCGTTTCTGTTGTAATGTTTCAAATTTTGATCCATCTTGACTGCAGTTTAGTGCACGGTGATAGACATGGGCCTAATTTTAATCTCCTGGCTTTAAATTCTTTAAGATGATTACAAGGAAACATGGATACCTCCTTCCAACTTGAGAAAGGCTGAACATGAAGACCCTTCTCCATTTTAAAAGAGAATGCAAAATAATAACAATAAAAAATTAGAAGTGATACAGATTTTCACTATACGAAATAATATGAATTTGACAGTGGCTGTTGTATTGCACAGTACTGCCCTCAGTGCTGCCTTATCACTTAGTTGGTCATGAATATTTGCTCACTGAGACTCTCTTACTGTGACAGTTCTTCAGACAGCGCCACCAGTTCCCTGGGGTCTCTGAGAAGTGCAGCCTCAGTCATTCAAACTCCAAGAAACCTGGAGGCTTCTTGTGTTCAGTATGCCTGGAACCACATCAAACAGCAGGCACAGGTCCCTTATTCACATCTGTAATAATAAGAATAAGAATTTTTGCACTTTCTTTCCTTATTCATTTTTTTCTATCTCATTATACCTTTATAGTCTTTTATACTTTAAAATATTTGCTTGCAAGTAAATGTTGTGTGTATTCAAGATATATTTTATATATATTTTATATCTTATGTATGCACAAATTAGCACGTCTACCATTTTTCATTGTCATCATTTGTGTGTGTAGTTGTGCTCACTAAACAAATTTCAAGTAAATGATACAGTATTGTCTCACTTAAAGACAATTTACCTATTTCTTTGTGCCACCCACCCCCTCACACACTCAGGAGCACACAACCACACCAAATGTGCTCCTGAGCTTCCTAAGGGCAAGAACTTGGTTTTATTAATTTTGGGGTACCTGGTCCCCAGCACTTTGCCTACAACAGAGTAGACATTCAATGTATGACAGAAAGGCAAAAAAATCAGAATTTAAATAAAACTTTTAATTTAGTATGAAGGTCTTCTATAAGGAGAGAAAAATAGCTCTACCTTAATGAAACTACTCTATTTTAGAGTGTGTACTTCAGATGAAAAAATGTCATAGTTCACCTAGACTGAAGTCTGAAAACTTCAGTGGTGTCCTAGGGAACAGGGTGAAAAGGATTGGAAGGAGAAGTATCCCGATTAGCAGGGCCTTACCACTTAGTTGGTCATGAATGTCTGCTCACTGACACACTCTTACTGTGACAGTTCTTCAGCGCCACCAGTTCCCTGGGGTCTCTTAGAAGTGCAGCCTCAGTCATTTAAACTCTAAGAAAGCTAGAAGCTTCTTGTGTTCAGTATGTCTGGAATTACATCAAACAGCAGTGACAGAAAATGTATCTGGAAGATTTAGTCTCACTGGCTCTTATTATTTCTGAGAAAGGACAGAATAAAAAAACTTCACTGAAGATAGTACTATGCAATACAACAAATATCATCAAATTCATATTATTTGTGTAGTGAAAATCTGTATCACTTCTAATTTTTATTGCTACTATTTTGCATTCTCTTTTAAATATAAAATAAAATAACTTCCTCCAGCCACTACTGAGATTGCTTACAAGTTTCACACTTCTATACAAATTTTAATGAGTCTACTGCTATGGTTTGTGTTTAGTTGTCCCCCCAAAGCCTCCTGCACTCATTGAGGTAGATTTCTAGAGTTTGAAATTAATTCATGATCCAATGCTGGGACTATGAGTATGGGTGCTGCATCCACCCTGGGGCAGGAAGCCTGAATATAATATAAGGAAGGGGAGAGGCTTCCCAGCTGCTGCAGCTGCTGCTCCTCCCTTTGTTCTTTGCTGTTTTCTGCTGCCGTGAACCGCTGCTCTCTTCCATGTGCTACTCTGCCTTGGAGCAGGCTGAGTATGGACTGAAACCTTCACTAACTGTGAGCTAAATAAACCTTTCCTTCCTTAATTTTGGGTATCAGGTATTTTGTCCCGGCAATAAAAGTAACTGAGACATCTACTATATAAAACCAAATTAGAGCAGTAAACACATGATCTGAACAATTCCTTGCCAACTCCTGAAATGCTGAAAAAGCAATTCAATACGATTGCTGCTGTTAAAGGTTACCAGGAAACTGGACATGAGAGGGCCCTAAAAAGCTTTGATTGTACATGGACATTTGTGGGCAGATCCTTTCAATCCCCCAAAGAACAACTCACTTTGTGTAAAATGTTTAGAAAGATTAAACTCAGATGGGACAGCAACACAGGGCATGAGGCAGACACCACTTTTTACTCTAATTTAAAGAAACACAGAAAAGTAGGCTTTGAAAAGTTCTTTTCTGTTTGCTTTAAGACAGAAGCTAAGAACCAAGGGAGAAGATTTGTGAAACCTTTCTGACAATAAATTCCTATGCTAGGTATGGAGGCCCACACCTTTAATCCCAGCACTTGGGAAGCTGAGTCAGGAAGATTGCCACAAGTCAGAGGCCACCCTGTGCTACACAGTGAGGGCTTGTCTCAAAAATAAAAAGAATGCAATGTCAGTTTCTAATGTTTATAAGTTTATATAGAGCTGACATTTTCTCTCTTAAATATTTGGAAGAATTCATCAGAAAAGCCATCTGGGCCTGAAATTTTCCTTGTAGGAGAGCTGTTTAAATTTTATAATTTCTATAACAGAGGGCTATTCAAATTTCCAATTTATTTTTGTTAAATGTTTTCATTTTTGTTTCCCATGATGTTTTTCATTTCACCTAAGTCACAATTCATTGGCACAACATTAACTGAAATATCCTCTTGTGGTTAGTATAAAACTGTATGGCTCCTAATAATGTCTCTTTTACTCTTTTTTTGTTTTTGTTTTTTTGTTTTTGGCAGAACTGGGGATTGAACTCAGGTCCTTGCACTTGCCAGGCAAGCACTTATTCTACTGAGCTATCTCCCCAGGCCATCTTTTACTCTTGATATCAGTAATTCATGTTTTCTCTCTTTTTTCTTGAAAATACTTTTAAATAAATTTATTTCAAATATTTATGGTTATGAGATTGGGACATTGACACATGTCTGTACTACTAGAATTGTATAACACTAGGATTACAAATTTGAGTCTAGCCCAGCTAGAAAACAAAGCAACTTGTTTAGTCCAGATCTAAAAAAATTTTTAAATTAAAAAAAAAGATGGCTGATCTTGCTCCATCCCGCCCGCCCCCGCCCAGCTCCTGAGACCGGCCAGAGACAGCGCGGCCGACTCCGCCATCCTGCTCCATCCCGCCCGCCCCCACCCAGCTCCTGAGACCGGCCAGAGACAGTGGCTGACTCCAGCGGCCTCCTGGATCCCGCGCCAAGCTCTCCCAGCGAGAGCGAATTTACAGGACTCACCAGGCTTCCCAGAGCAGTGAGAGTGTGGTGAGTCTGAGGGAGAGCCTTTGGCTTCTTCCCACAC
>PVKA01020897.1:0-39567 GCA_004027165.1 Ctenomys sociabilis | reverse complement strand
ATTGAATCTTTGATATAATTCAGCTATAAAAAAACCTGTAAATATAATTTCATGTATGCACCTTGTACAGTACCAAAACGTTATGAAAACAGTTTGCAATGTATTAATTCATCGACTCTGTATGGTTAAGGTGTCTTGAAACTGTCTGATTGACATTTGTATTTTAATAAAATAAAAATAAATGGAAAAAAAATAATAAGCAATCAGACAGAGGTCTACTGTCTAGAATTTATAAAGAACTAAGATATAACAGGGCCTTCAAATTTAAAGACCCAATTCAGAAATGGGCATCTGAGATGAATACATAGTTCTCAGAGGAAGAAATTAAAGAAGTGAATAAATATATGAAGAAATACTCCACATCGCTAGCCATTCGTGAAATGCAAATAAAAACAACACTGAGATACCATCTCACTCCAGAAAGAATGGCTATCATAAGGAAATCAATCAACAACAGATGTTGGAGAGGTTGTGGGGAAAAGGGAACACTTCTTCACTGCTGGTGGGAATGTGCACTGGTACAACTATTGTGGAGGTCAGTGTGGAGACTCCTCAGAACAGTAGGACTAGAAATCCCATTGAAACTGGCTATCCCCCTACTGGGAATTTTCCCAAAGGATCTGAAAACATTGTATCATGTGATATATGTGTACCTATGTTTATAGCAACACAATGTGTGATAGCAAAATCTTGGAAACAACCAAGATGTCCATCACATGAGGAATGGTTGAAAAAGATGTGGTATTTCTATATAATGGAGTATTACGCAGCTATTAAGAATGATAAGTTAGAAGCATTTATACTGAAGTGGATGCCACTTGAACATATACTCATAAGTGAAATAAACCAGACACACATGTATAAATATTGTATAGTCTCCCTAGTATAACAAGTGAAAAGCAGAAATATAAAAGGCAACTTAGAACAACAACTGAAATCAATTGAGTCAGATAAGGCAAAGTGAATGGCATATGCTGCAGGATACTAATAAGCTTTTCTTCTGGATGGATGGTTAACAACCTAAGTTCACAAATTAGAGTTGGAGAAATAGAAGAGCCACAAGGCCAGCCAACATTTTGGCCCTAGCCTTTCAAGGTCAGCGAAGACTCAGGACATAGGAGAACCTGTACTGCAACATCATGAAACTCAGTTGAGCTCCAAATTTTCTGAACAAGGAGATTATGGAGCCATAGAGGAAAGAGACTGAAGTTCTATAGTGTGCCTGGGGAGAGTCACATGGAGAGAAAACTTTCTCTCAGGCTCTCACAGAGAGCAAACTGGTCAAGCATTGGCCGTGACTCATCCACATGGATGACACAGACAAAGCATCTACACAATAATGTATGGGACTACAAGATAAACCCTGAGAGGACTTCACTGACCACATAAGAAATATAAAGTTCTTGTGTTGGTATGTAAGTCTTGATCTATCTAGGTCTTAACCATCCAGCAGAAAAGTATAAAAATGAAGTATACTTCACGGGGCCATAATATTAAGCTGAGCTGTAAATGGCTATGGTTGACAATTTCTTTGAATAACTCACTATTGTTGTGGAATGATGGATTGTGGTGTCGAGTTCAAGCACCTAAGGCAGTTGAATGTCAATGGAGTGCCCACTTTTGACAGGTGTAGACAAAGGAAGGGTTGTAGAAAGAAAAAATCATGATGTGTGTGTATAGACAGTATAGTTGGGATAGATAACGCTGTGCTTCTACATAATCCTGTGAGAGGCAAGATTTGCACTGATGGTGGTTGGACAGGATATTATATCAGCTTCTAGTACTATGGTCATCCACTAGGAAAATAATTATTGAATTTTTGATATAATTCAGGTATAAAAAATAAGATGAGTAAGCAGCTACACTCTTAATTTACTGTTAAGAGACATCTGCTATAATAATGTCTGTAAGTATAATATCATGTTTGCACCTTGTACGATACTAAAACATTATGAAAACAGTTTGCAATGTATTAATTTATCGAATCTGTCTTGTTAAGGTATCTTAAAACTGTCTGATTGATATTTGTACTTCAATAAAGTAAGAAATAAATTAAAAGAAAAACAAAATGATATATTTTTATGTACTTTTGTACAAAATCATATGATGACATGGTATCATGCCTTTTGTCCAGTGATTGACTTTTGCGATTGAAACAGTGTCATTTGAGAAAAAAGGTTCGGGGGCATCATCTGTTTTCTGAAGAGTTCCTTTCCTCAGTGTGTGGTAATTTGACTCATTCTTTTTGAGAGGACTACTTGAATGGAACCCAGGGCCTCTGCACTGAGCTATATCTTTGGTCATTTATTTATTCTTTTTCATTTTGTGAAACAGGCCCTTTAAGTTATTAATTTGCCCATGCTGGGTCCAAAATGGGAGTCCTCTTTCCTCAGCCTCCCAGAGTGCTGGCATTATGCCACTGTGCTTGGCAATCACATCCTATATTTAACAGTCTACTTTATCAGTCTCTTTCTTTTTTTTATTTTTTATTTTTGTGTATTTTAGGGAAGGTTGCACTGGGTGTTCAGTGTCTCACTATTAGATCAGACTCATAGTGATCTGCCTGTTTACAGCCTCCCAAGAGCTGGGATTACAGGTGCATGCCATCATGCCCAGTCTCAATTAGTCTGCCCCCCGGGGTGGGGCTGGCATGGCAGTTCCAGGGATCGAAACCCAGCCCCTGTGCCTGCTTGCAGGCACTTTAATCCGCTGAGTTATTTGGCTGGCCATCTATAGAGTCTTTCTCTTTTTTTTTTTTTTGCTTAATGAAACCATTTATTTAGAGTCTCTTTCTTAATGATTTGTATTAGATTCCCAATGCTAATTCTTCCTCCCTTGACCATGTAAAGACCTAACATTAACCTCGTTCATCTCCTTCATGATTTGTGTTGGAATTATCCTGCATTTTATTTATTTACTTTTTATGTATTCAGTACAGTGTCTCACTAGGTAGATCAGACTGGTAGTGATTCTTCTCTTTTCAGCTTCCCAAACACTGGGATTATGGCATGTTCCACCATGCCCATTCTCAATTGCTGTCTCAGTGTGGCCCCAGGGGTGGGGCTAGTACAGCACACTGGGGATTGAATCCTGTCACTGCACTCTGCTTAGCAGGCCCTTTAGTCCACTGAGCTATCTAAGCAGGCCCTTTAGTCTGCTGAGTTTTATCATGCATTTTAACTTCAAGTATATTTAAAACCCAAGACATTATTGCCATTTGTTTAACACAGATATATCCATCTATCCACCTGTTTTTTCCCCATGTAACTAATTAATTTTTGTGGCTTAACTAGACATTGTATCTGCTAAAGTACTTGTCACCATTATCTCAGGCCTAGGATGATAGCATTTTCCTTAAGAGGCAAATGATATTTTCTTCTGTGTGGCACCTGGGGGACAAGCACTTTCTGGTCCCCTCAGTCAAGCCTCAGGGCTGGAGATTTGGAGCAGAGCAGTAGCACTGAGGATGTATTCACATGGTCCCTTCTTATTTCTAGGAGGCAACTTTTAGGTCCTCCTCTGGGTGGGAGGGGAGCTCATGAACAGCTCTGTTTATAGTCTGTTGAGTGCTCATGTACTTTGTTCATTTGCTAGAATGTTTGTATTTTTAACCAGGTCATGCAAGTTCATTGTGTAATAAACCCATTAACCTTTTGGCTAGCATATTTGCTGCTAAACACCCTTCTTCCCCCAGTGTGTGAGCTGTACCTTTTTCATAAAAATGAGCTCCCTCGCAGCACTGAAGAATAAAATACAAATAAATAACGCCCCAAATCTTTCATTTGTTTTGTGATTCTTTTCTCCCATATAAACGTAAAATGTTTCCCTTTTCCAGAGTGTTACTGACAGCCTAATTATATTTTCATTGGATCTGTTTTCATATTTAAATATTTAGTGTGAAGTTAGCTTTGGTATACGATGTCTTAAGTGTTTTAGCTTGAGAATAGATTAACATCTGGAAGGGCTACTTACCCTCATTTACTCTTTTTATCCAAATTCCCTTTCATTTTCTCACCGTTCATTTGTCCAGATGAACAGCTATCTTGTGAAAGCCCAAAAGCATTTTAACTTCAATTTTGATTTAGTCTTTTTTTTTTTTTTTTTTTTTTTTTTTTTTTTTTTTTTTTTTTTTTTTTTTTTTTTTTTGATTTGTTCTTGTATTAAACCCACACATTAATTTGGAAAGAACTGATGCCATGAAAACATTTAGTTCTTCCATCCAAGGACATTTCTGTTTATTCAAGCCTTTTATATCTGCAGTGCAACTTTGTGGTTTTTTTTTTTTTTATATAGAATCCATGGATTTTGCCAGTTTTTAAAGAACTTGTTGCAGTTGGGAACCACATTCTTTTACCATTACAGTGACTCACTTTAATAGTGTTAATAGATAAAAATGCTATTGATTTCTGAATGTTTTGTAACTAGCTGATTTTTATGGACATGGCTGTCTCATACTTATTGGAATTTCAAGGCACACAATCATATAAATAACATGTGTGCAATTTGTCCTCAGGTTTTTTTTAGTGCTTCCTCTTCTTCATTTTGTTTTCAGACACTGCTTTAAAAGCAACAGTAAGGGCCCGGGAGGTAGCTCAGTGGCCTAAGTGCCTGCCTGGTGAGTGCAAGGATCTGGGTTCGATCCCTGATACTACATGCCATGCTGCCCTGGAACCAGGCACCGTGGCACACATCTGTAATCCCAGAACTTGGGAAGTTGAGGCAGGAGGATCACCATGAGTTCAAGACCAGCCTGGGGGCTACAAAAGTGAGCACAGGGCAAGCCTGAACTCCGTAGCAAGACCCTGTATAAAACAAAACAAAACAAAACTAAACTAAACTAAACTAAACTAAACTAAACTAAACAGTAAATAATCGTAGGGGAGGAGCAGATGCCAAATGAATGATGGAGCAGAATGTTTAGGAGGCCTCTGACTGCACTAAAATGTACATTTTTGTACAGACTTACACTAACTTTATGCATACAGGTAGCACTGGTCTGTGTGGCAGAATTTAGCTGAATCTACTTTTTCTTTTTTGTTTACCTATATTTCCTAATTGTTCTATGAAGATCATGTGTTATTTAGGAAAATTTAAAATAATGGCAATTTCAGTATGTTGTGTCACTTTTAGGTGAAGTATACTGGCTGTAGCTTGAAGTATTCTTTATCTGCTCAGGATACTTCATACCTAATTTTAAGGGTTATTGGGTTGTTTGTTTCTTTTAAAATTAGATCTGGGTGTTGAAGTTTGTTGATTTTGGGGGCACCTGTGAAATGGTCATGGTTTTCCTTTTTCTATAACCAGTTATACTGTATATAAAGTAAAATGCACATATCCTAGGCCTTCATTTGGATGTGTTTTGATCTTTGTCTACACTGCTCTACCTACCAGCCCAAATGAGAAAGGAGAGCATTCCCTTCACCCTGGAAGGCCCTGGGGGTGCTGTGTGGAAAGCTGGTGATGTGTGGCCAACCTGCCCAGTGTGGTGTCCATCTCCATGCTTGGGTGACACCCTGTAGGCCTACAAGAGACACCTGCAAGGTCCCAGAAGGCTGTATCCTGTGTGTTTCCCTTCAGTCACCCAACAGAGCACTCTGGTAGCAAGGAGCAAAGAAGGCATCAGTAGTAGCTTGGGTTTTCAGTGATCTCAACTAAGAACACATTTACAGCAGAAGTGGCTTCTGGATTCCACTTTGTGGGGAGCAGAGGAACAGGTGTGGCAATTCCAACCCCTACCTGGTTAGAATCATGGAATCTTGTCCTCAGTCTCTATGTCTGGTATAGTCACTCATTGTAAAAGTCAGATGCTACCTTCTAGAACATTCTCTCCCAGAGCACCTGTTCCCCTTTGGCTAGGTTGCTAGCTTGTAGTATTACATTATTCTATTGTGTCGCCGAGTTCAGGCACCTAAACTGGTTGAATGAGAATGGAGTGCCCATCTTTGACAGGTGTAGACAAAGGATGAATCATGATGTGTGTGTATGGACAGTACAGTTGGGAAAAATAACGCTGTGCTTCTACATAATTCTATGAGAGGCAAGATTTGCACTAATGGTGGTTGGACAGGATATTATGTCGGCTTCTAGTGCTATGGACAACCACTAGGAAAATAACAAGGTAGAAAGTATTAATTATTGAATCTTTGATGTAATTCAGGTATAAAAAGTAAGATACATAAACAGCTACACTCTCTTAATTTACTGATAAGAGACATATGCCATAATAATTTCTGTAAGTATATCATGTATGCACCTTCTATGATACCAAAACATTATGAAAACAGTTTGCAATGTATTAATTTATCGAATCTGTCCTGTTAATTTGTCTTGAAACTGTCTCATTGCTATTTGTTCTTCAATAAAAACAAAACAAAACATTCTGTCAGGGAGCTTGCTATCCTCTGTGACCTTGAACACAAGGACTCAAGGTCACTGTCCGTCACTATGCACTAGTGTCACTGCCTGTGTCTTGCAGATCACCAGCCTTTGCTGAAGAGTTCATGAGATGATACACAGTGTTATTTATTCAGCTTACCATATTACAGCTGACAGGGTAAAATTGTGGAAAAGTTCATATGTATTTCTATTGGCTTAACATTGACATGTATATGCTTTAAACGAATCATGCTTATATTTATTTCTGCTACTTAATAATGGCATATTCATGTGTCTTAAATACCATGATGCTCAGGAAAAGCTTGAAGAGAGCATTATATTTTCTGTCTTTTGTCTTTCTACGTTGAGAAGTCTGCAGGAAGACAATTTGCAATTCTCTAAATCAAAAGACCAGGGGCTCAATTTGTTGCATCTGAGTGGGATCTCGGTTTTTCTCTGTAGTTTTCAGTGTAAAATTTGAGTACAGAAAAATAGTCACTCCTGCTTTATGGTTCCTTACTATGGCTTCTTCCTAAAGTGAGCCAGGCAAGCACACTTAGACCTGTTGTGCAACACATGAAGCTGCCATGGCCCTCTGCCTGAGCAGAGCACAGGGCAAAGGCAGTAGTGTGTGCAGCAGACCCAGCCAGGACCCAATGAAATCTCATTGGGCAGAGTGACAACCCTGAGCTTCCTTTTATAGCTTTTGATACAAACATCACATGAGGGCCATGTTTTCTGTGCTGTGACACTTACATCACTGAATTCAATTTATACTTCTATTTCTAGCACATGTCACAACTTGGCCTTTCTTTTTTATAGAAATAGAAATTTGAAGCTATTTGAAATCTGCACTCAAATGCAAGCAGCTAGGCTTATGCTGCTTTCTCTGTAACAGCTGTGGACGGAGACTTCCGGGATGGGTACCAGGACCCTGGACATGCTCCTCTGGGAGGGCAGGAGCTGTCCCCTCTTCCATTGGTCCTTAGGGAGCAGGTCTGTGGGGCCTGCCTGGAGAAGAATGCTGCAGGGGTCCTCAGAAACTGGGCCATCCCTCTCCTTCTGTCACTTTGTTTGTCCCCGAGCTGTTTGCCCTACAATCTGAGGAGACAACTGACTTTTCATGTTTTATACATTTTATTCATACATTTCTCCAACTTTGAAATGACAAGAGCCCAAATTCTATGGTTTCCCATTACACAGCATCCTACAGGTATGTATATTCTACAAAGAATACTATGGAGTTTCTCTTCTTCCCTGTCACACGAGATAACTGATTAGGGTTTCCACTTGCACTGCATTGGCAGCACACCAGCGCTGTGGTTGAGGGATCAGGACAGGAGGGCGTGTGCTAAGGCATGTAAATAGATACACACAGAGAGAAAGAAAAGCAGGACATTTACAAAGAATCCGAACCTTTCCAATCCCTTCAGCTCTTCTTGCAAGCTAAGGCTTTGCTGTACCCTGCAAATACTTACAATTGGATATGGTGAAATATACAACAACCATTAACATCTCTCTCTTTTTTTATCACTGAGACAATACTTCAAAACCTTTTATAAAAAGGCAATAATACATACAGAAAAAAGAACACGTTGGCAAAACTTTATGCGAAACCACCCTAGAACTGAGTTTGAAAGGCGATGCGCCCACATTGCAATGAAACGTGATGTTCTGGTCTCAGCACGTGAAGGCAGCTCAGCCTTTGCACCTGGGAGCTGCCACCCACTGCATGGAGGACATTCCAGGAACAGCTAAGACTGGCAATCAGTGCCCCCAGTTCTTGATCTCTTCCAAATGAAAAATATAGGTGGGGCTACCCGTGGTGGAGGAATGTCTATTTCTACTCCCAAACACAACTCTTTCGATAGATTGTACTTCCCCTGAGCCCAGGGACGGTCGCCCCAGGCTTCCATTGGTAAGAACACTGGCATGTCTCCATGGTCACGCTCCAGAGAGAATGGAGCTAACTCTAAGGGATAATCAAGTTCCAAATTTCTGCATGTACACAGAGATGGAGTCATGCTTGGGGCCAGAAACCGGGACTCCTGTGTGGTTGCAAATATCACTTTCCATTTTCTTTTGCTCAGTCCATTTGCACAGGTTCAGGGGAGGTGATGGAGGATCAGGTGAGAGGTTGTGGGAACTCAGAATTTTTTCTGCCCCGGAAGAGCTAGACTTGGGAGTGCCTGCTCTAGAGATGATGTTGCCGTCTTCTCTCTGTTATTTCTGGAGTCCCTGTGTGACCACCTACTGCAGCCCAAGGGCACCAGGGAAAAGATCAGATGGGGATATAGCAGAAAACAGACTCTTCTTCACTTTCCCCACTTCCTGGTTGGATATGACAGTTGAAGTTCACTCTCTAGGCTGGGCAATCTTGAGACTTGCTGCATCTCCGGGTTTAAGGTATATGGACGTGAGTGATTGGGCAGAGCCCACCATGCAGTCAGCCTCAGTCTGATCCTGTAAGTAGAGATACCAACCAGAGGAATCCCTGTCTTCCAAGGGGTCAGGAAAGAGAAAGCTGTACCCAATGAAATAGTAGAGATCACAGCGTGTAGCCCTTCCATAAGCTACAGGAAGAAGAAGCAAGATCTCTGAGATAAGAATTAGTCAGAAGTGCAGAACAAGAGACATGCTCAGAGGCTTTTCCCCTCTGGCAGTCACAGCAAGCCTCAGGATTGTAAGTCCTTGTAAGGAGTATGGCCTGAGGAAGCTGTGTTCAGTTCTGAAAAAATGAAAAACACAAAATGCACACCAGTTTGATGACAGCGATGAGGGTTGGAGGGGGCTTGCTTTTGCAATGCTGGCTGCTGTGTGCTTTTCCTTTTCCCAAAGAGATGTTTTTATTGAAGAGTTTACTAATCCATCCATTCTCTTGGTAGCTCTAATAGCAAGTTAAGCTTACCTCTGCCCCAAATTAAGAAACTGATTTAAAATGTGCTTTGGCCTGCCTTGCCCTTCAGGGGCAGACTGCACTCTGGGAACCTCCCTTGTCCAGTTTCTTGGAAGGTAGCTTGAATGACTCAACTTTTGCAAGGAATGGACTCAAAGCTTTAGTAAAGACATAACTACAATGAATTTAAAAACAAAGGGACATGGAGATCAATGGCTTGCAAAGGTAATACAGCTTCAGAGGAAGGCTTGGCCTGCTCGACCAGACTGTGGCAGGAGGAGGTGGACACTGGAGTAGGGACACTTCCTACAATTCTCCATGTGGTGAGGAACTCTGCACATCATCAGCTATTCCACCACCAATAGGATGGGCTGGGAGGATGCCTTCTGAATGCAAATAGCAAAAAGTAGGTCAACCATTTCTCTTCCTCTCTGAGCAGATATTTTAAACCATCTCACCTGACAGGAGATACATTTAATTGAATCTAAAAAAGCTACAGTGACAGTGGGAAACTTCCAGATGAATTAAATGGAGTGATATTTTCCTTTTCAGTGTTAAAATGGAATATGTTACTTGTGCAAATTAATTGCTATCTTATGATTAGCAAATCGGGACATTTCATCTTTTTAACAAGAAAACAACACATCAAAATACTCCCTTGTCCTACCGTGGGAAGTGGGCTGAGGGTGGGGATCACCTTTAGAATATGGTTCTGGGGAGTGCTTCGACTGACCATTGATAAGATTTAGTAATGCAACCATTTGCTCTTGTCTTTAAAAGGAAAAAAAAAAAGGTTTCTGCTGATGGACTGGAGGCAGCAAAGAAGCTTTGAGTAATTTCTCTGATTGCTTAGTGGAGATTTGTAATACAGCAGCAATGTACTGAAATTACTCGGCATTCAGAGTGGTAAGCATTCTCTGCTGGGTCACACAGACACTGCTTTAGAAAAATGTATATTAGTGGGATGGAACAGATGACCTGTTTGAGAAGTCGATGTGTTCTTGGTGCAGGGATTACACCATCTGCACGCTGGCAAGAACAAGGCCTGCCCATGTGCTTCTCTGAGCCCGCAGAAAGCAAGCTGGTGTGTGGGGGACTCTACCAGGGGGAGTGGGGCGGCCCTGCTTCCCATGTGTCACTTGTGTTCTTCTTTGTGCTTCACTGGAAAAGAGGTAGTGTGGGCACTGTGACACTGAGAAGAGCTAGGGCTGTGGTCAGTATCACTGCAGGGTGAACTGGCTGGCCCTGGTATCAGTTAGGTTTCAGTCAGTCTGGACACAGCCCTAAACAACTCTTGGAACCAGTGTCTTTCCATCTAGGGTGAGACCACTGCAGGGCTCACCTCTGGTGTGCCTGGTCACCCCATGGTGGAGCCCACCATAAGTAGCTCACTCACCGCCAGGTCAGCAACCTGCAAACACGTCCTGCCCCTGACGGGAAAGATCAGAAAACAAAACATTGGTGATGTTCAGTAGTGGTGGATCAGGGCTGGTGTGCTGACAGTGTCAGAGGAGAAATGCCTTCTACGCTCAGTCCCGTCAAGAGGAGCTGTTAGCTCCGAACGCATCCTGCACATCCTGCCGAGGCACAAAGTGACAGAGGCCATCTAACCTACAAGGAGCAAAAATGATGGAGCATTTGCAAGGATCACGGGTTACTGGCAGCACTTCATACCCTCACACGCCAAGAAAAAGCATTCTCCTGACCTCCTGGCAAAGAGGCTGGGGACTCCCAGCCTGAATCTCCTGCACTGGAAGAATGAGACCTCATGGCAGGGTGATGAGATGGTGAATGTCTCTCAAGCAACAAGGACAGATGATCCCCTGTGCCAAGGGCTACAGCAAGAGGAAGGAGAGACCACACAGGTGGCCCTTGGGGACAGCATGGTCCAGGCTGTGCCCAGGAAGGCTGCTTTGTCAGCCTGCCTGCTGATACTCACACCTGGGCCTTCGATGGGTCAATGAGCATCTAACAAATTATAAAATTGAAAGGATTAGCAGCTTAGAAACCTGAACAAATCTATAATGAAATGAAGGACCCAAAGGCATTTGATTATTGAGCACATAAAAGGAAGTATATTTAAAAAAATTGGTCAGACTGTCCTGTTAGTTCGTCATTTTAAAGGAATTTACAGGGCTGTTATAGATTATTCTTTTGGAATAATTCAGTTTATAGCAAATGCCTAAACTGGTTTTCTTCATTGCACAGTATTTTCTCTTAAAATGAGTGCTTTAAAACAATTACATACAGATTAAAAATCCTCATTTCTTTGCTTAATTAAAACATTAATACTTTTAGACAACACAGATCTGAAATGGTGAAACCAGCAATTCCCCCTCCCACCTTACAACAAATTAAATTGAGACAAAATTACAAACACATTTCACTACATGATTATTATTAATAAAAATCAGTTTCTTTTTCTGTTTTTTATAAAGTTGCCCGAAATGCAAGGGATGTGCATAGGTTTACAACTTAGTCATAATAGCATTTTATTCTTATTCCCCTGGGTGTGCCCCGTGAACGGAATGTACTTTGCTGTAGATTACAGATTGTTTTGTCCAACACAGACACACCGACAGCATAAACGCTCGCGACTGTCCACATGCATTAAGAGTCAAGACCCAACTTCAAATCTCTAAAAGGTTTACAGGGTGCTTCAAAGAGACAGTATCACATTATCTGGATGTTACATAAAGGACTTAAAAAAAATGCTAGTCTAAAAAAAAAAGAGAGAGAAAAAAGGCCTTTAAAAATTTATGACTGTTTTGCAATCGCTAGACTAATTATTTCAAATAAATAGAGGAAAGAAAGATATTCCAATCCATAAAATCAGACTCTAAAAAGAATGTAGTGTTCCACCCCCAGTCAAGGTAACAGAATCATTGTTTATTATTATTAAAATAGATTATAGAAAGCAGCATCTATTTTGTGCAGTTTTTAGGGGCCTTGGAAATAAAAAGCTATGATTTCCAAAAATATAACATTCCAAAGGATTGAATAATACATACATTTAAAGATACATTTTATTAAAGTTTAGGAGAACTGATTAAAAAAGATACTGTCTCTTTAAATTAGTGTGTAATTGTTTTTCTCCTCCTATCTATTCAGACATGACAATAATTATAAATGTAGGTCACACTACAACTAGGTAGTCTCTAGGGACCATGACCTGCTGACACAAGGCCGGTAACAAAGAGGCGTTTCCATGAATGAGGTGGTTCCCAGTTCTTCTCAGGAATCTGGGGAGACGCTTAATAGACCCAGGAAACCGGGACCCACTGTGGGGCTGTGCACACGAGCTCCACGGCTTCTTCCAGATGTCTGATTGTCTCATCGATTTCATTGTTGATAATTGTGAGATCAAAGTAGTGCGCATAGGTTCTCTGCAGGATGTCAGACTCCTTCTGCAGGCGCTGGAGAGATTCGTCCTACATGGGGAGGGTGTGGACAGGTGGGTGGGGAGAGCAAGCACACAGGAGACAGGAGTCAGATGCATTCTTCCTTCTCTTCCCACCTTTTGTCCCAGTGTCAGAGTGGTCAGGGCCAAACCTTGCCTGATGTACCGCACCTGGGCACAAGGCCAAGACAGTTCCGGGACAGAGGAGAAGATAGTCTCTGTGATGGCAGGGTTCTACAACTCCTGCTGGCAACTGTGACATGCAACAGGGGCTCCAATGACAAACCAGACAAAACAGACACTTGAGCAAATACATTGCCCCTAGTGGACCTAGCAGTCCCCTCCAGTAAGTGAGGGTAAGGCCACAAGAGGTGGTGGTCCTTGTTCCTTTAGCCTGGGCCTGTAGGGGTCGTCTGTCCACTTGATGAGAAGGCTGTGCTGGTGAGGACCAAGCTCTTGGGTGCCCACTCCATGGCCAGCAAAGTTCATTCAGAGCTCAGCTACATTTGTACCTATACAATAAGCCTCTGCCTTTGGACAACAAATTAAGTTGTATTTTTGCCTTTTCTACTTAAAAGTTCAACATGTTACAATAATTCAGTTATGTATTATGGGCCTCACTCAATGGCAGTGGGGCTAGAGTCAAAAGATTTCTGGATGCTATATAATGGCTGCACCAGATATTTTTCCAAATATAATAGCAACAGGAGTCTGAAGAATCCCCCAAGATTGGTCTGTCCCATGTACTCACCTCTCTTATGAAAACAACTCTGAAGAAGAGAAGCTACTGAACTCCAGGGAGGCCTGCTATGGCAAAGGGCATTCCTTACCCCACAGCTTGCTACAGATTCTGAGAACTCTCACCCAGATGAACCAACAGTGGGAGAGAATTTGGGATCCTAAATTTGTCATGTAAATACAGTTTTTTTACTCAAATACAGTCTTGAGCCAGGTATGATGCTCATACCTTTAATCCCAGAACTTGGGAGGCTGAGGCAGGAGATGGCTGTGAGTCCAAGTCAAGCCTGGACTACAGAGTGAGACCCTGTCTCAAAAACACAAAAACCAAAACCAACTCCCCCAAACAAAGCAAAACAGAACAGTTCTTTCATGAGTGGGATCTCTTAAGGTCACTGGAAGGAAGTCTGCCTTTGCTTCTTCATGGGTTAAATTTGTTATGCTAAACTCTCAAAGGCTAAATTCTAATTTTAAATGGGAATTCTGTGAGTCAAATTAACCACCTGAACCCCCTTGCACCTGCCAAATGCCAGGTAGGTGAACTATTGGCCTGAATCTTAAAAGCTAGAGAGGCAATTAGATATATGTGTACTTGATTAGCATCCCTCTCCCAACTAGGGCATGAAGTTGTCTTGTGTGGCCTGTCCTTGCTGTGCACTGGCTCTAAACATAGTGCCTGGCACACAGCAAGTACTTAATGAATGGTGTGGAAAGAACAAGCACTTGGTTGGCCAGTGCTGGCCACTGTAGGGCTTCAAAACTATTAAATCTCTAATTGACAGACTAAGTGATTCTCTTAGGGAATGAAGGCCCAGTGTGACAGAGACATCTCTACAGAAAAATAAAAGATGTGGTGATGTCAAGGACCTATGAGTTCTAGCCCTCCAGCCCCTAGCTTAGGGCCCTTCCTCTTCCTGAGGTCCCTCTGTTATTTGCAAGCTCTTTGTGATGAGGTTCATCAGAGGGCCAGACCAACATCGGTTTGGGTAGAGAGGGCAGCAGAAATGAGATAGAGACTAGACACAGGCTGGATTCTCTCCCAGCCCCACAAAGGGGATGGGGAAGGGCAGCAGTGTGTGGCTGGGAAGTCTTTTCTTTTCCATCAGGAACATGACTCAGCACACTCTAAAACACACTGCTAACAGTGGCACCAGTGTTGATAAAGCCTTATCCACTAACCACCTCCCAAGATCCTACCCACATATATTCATTTTATTTCCTTTTCCTCTGTCATGCTGGGTCTTTCTCATTCATATTTTCTCTCTGTCTGTCTCTACTCTCTTATACTAAAGCTAGAATCCAGGGCCTTGCAAATGTTAGGTATGTGCACTAGTGATGAGACATATCTTCAGACTTGAAAAATTTTATTCTGAGGTTTTGCTTAGTTGTCCAGACTGGCCTTGAACTTGCAATCCTCCTGCCTCAGTATCCCATGTGCTGGAATTACAGGTGTTCACCACCAAGTCCAACCAACACACATTCTACTTGCACCCAAAAAGCATAGCATTTTCACTGTGTCTCTACTTTATAATGAATGCAATGTGATAATCTCATTTCGGGAAACATGCATTCACCCAAGGATGGGTGTGCTTGATACCAGTATGTGAAGGAACGGTTCCTATGAAGTCACTCTCTGGGCTGGGGGAGCCTGTTGGAATATACAGTCCTGGGCTGTAGACTCTCTAGCAGAGTTTATGATGTGCTCAGAAAGCTGGGCTGATGAAAGCATTCAAGACAATTTATGGCTGAGAGCATCATGGATTTGACGTAGTTATCTTTATAGAAAAATAAAGCTCCCTCTTCTGGATCTTTTAAGCCAAAGCTCCATTGGTCAGTTTCCTCCTTGGTAATATCTTGTCTGCAGGCTTTATTTACATGTGAGCAGGGTTTATCAGTGAAAACAAAATGCCTTTATTCTAGCAGCAAAAGCAATGGTTTGTGGGAACGAGATGGCTACATTCTACATCTATGAAAAGAAACAAGGCTGTATTTCATCTCCTCCTAGCTGGTACTTACAGGCAATTTTCTGCACCATTTTGGCAGCTATGGAAAATTCATAAAAGGGCGAGAAAACAGGCAAAACAAAAACAAAAAGCAAAGATGATGATTCAAGAAAAATACATGATAACCAAAGGACAAAAGATAACCACAATGTGGAGTTTCAGGCATGCTTGTATATTAAATAAGATGGGAAAGTTGAATTTAACAAAGGAATATGACTTTTACAAACCAAATGACAAAAACGATGACTGAAAATATGGGTAACATAAGAAAATCTAAATATTTGACCTTCCCTAAAGGCATACAAAAGTAAACATTTTTAACTCTTGATTTAACTCTACTATAAGCTTGGATGGGTTTAGACTAGTAGTTCTTCAGGGTAACTTTCTTAGCCAAGGAAGGGACAGGTATGCACTGTTGCACTTAGCAGACATGTGACACTGCCCTTTATCTGCCAAGTATCTGAAAGATTTCTGAGTAGGAGATGCCCAGCCAACATTCACAGACACTATCTCTCTGACAGTTGACTTGAGTTGGCTTGGGATAGGAAAGAGGTCATTTTTTATGCTTTGTGGGAATGGAACCCAGGGCCTTGTGCTCGACAGGCAAGGGCTCTACAACTAAGCCACACTGCTAGCCAGTGAGAGTTCATTTCTAAGTTTGGTTGTTGCCAAGGCCTAAATAGAAGGGGAACCTGGGAAGCCTGGCCAAGGTCATGGATTCCTTGGGGCCCTCTTTAGGCCAAGCAATCCTTGATCCAGAACTGGTCCCAGGGCTGCTATGGTCTTTGAACAATCTGATTAGGAGAGAGAGTGGGCTGGTAGCTCTGAAAAGTGAGAGACCAGGGTGGGGCAGAGGGTGGGAGAGCTCAAGGTATTTATCCTTGGACTTTAGAAGCTCAAGCTCTGGAAATATGACTGCTCAGCATCAAAGACAAATAAGTTTTGCTTAGCTGTCTTGATGCGATGGGAGTTGCATGTACAACACACATGCATCCTTACAATGGAGTGTGTTTAGGTGGGGAAAGATAAATTCATCCTTACCTCATTTAAACCTGGAGTGATGGTTGGTGCAGCAATAAAAACAACAAAAGGAGCAAACTCTGCAGTTCTCAGGACCTTCAGTGCCTGTGTAAAGAAGAGAGACAGAGTGAAGAGACCTAAAAGAAGAAATAACTAATATAACTTTCAAATGTGTCTATAAAAGTTTAGAAAACTGAAAAATTCAAGCCAAGGTTCAAATTGTTGGCAAGGTATTATGAAATGTACCAATTTTATAAAGAACATATATGACTTCTTTTCTTCTAAAGAATAGACAATAATTTCCAGAAAACAAATGTTGACAAGCTGGACATTTTTCTTATGAATCTCATGAATCAATCAAGATTCATTTTTCTTCATAGAAGTTAGCACTGACTGGATCGGTTAATGTTCATTTGAACCTGTTATTAGTTGCAGCATGAATTCTATTTGATGGGAAAAGCATTTTGGAGGGAGACTTGGACCTGCAGGCTGGCTTCACACTGATCCAGAGCCCACTTTGGCACATTTCGTACTCAAAATTGCTGACCTGGGATAGTGAATCCCGGCTACTGTAAGCATGTAGGCTGCACTCTGACTTACACAGGCCGTCTGAGTTACCATGAGGAAAGGGCCTAATGGGGTTCATTGGAAGGGGGCTGTGTCCAGGGCAGGAGCCAAGGCCCAGAGTCTTTTAGCTTAGTCCTGGCATGAAAGGGATTGTGTGGCTGGGGTGATGCACTGGCCCATGATAAAATGTGGCACACAAGAGAGGACTTTTGGGCCCGTTTCACTACCCTCTCAAGGCATGCCAAAGCTCTAACTATGCAAGCTCTTCTCTGCATAGAGATGCTGCAGAGCTTTAACCCATGTGGCTGGAGTGGATTCTGCTAGGGGATCACTGCTTCAGCTTTTCCCCTTGAAGGACATGGAAGTTGTGGAAGTTATACAAGTCCCATCAAGGACACAACCTAACACATCCAGGTACCCAATCCACAAGTGACTGACATGTGTGTGTGGTAAATATCTTGATGTTTTTAAACAAGAACTTACTGTAACTATTTTATCTATACATTTTATTTTTTAAATGGTCTTTAAATTCACTTGTATTCCCTATTTCTGTTCTGACTTTTGGTTGGCTTATTGTAATGATAACCAGACTGGTTCCCTACATCCAGTTTTGCTGCTGTCCAATCTACATTTTACCTTGCTATTAGAATGATCATTCAGAAATATAAATCTCATAGCTGCCTTGCTTCAAGCTCTTCAACAGCTGCTGTTGATCTTGAGGTAAAGGACAGCTCCTTGACATGAAGGTCAGGGCCCTCCCTTATACGCTGGGCCATATTCAACTTCTTCAGAGTCCCTCTGTTTGTCCCCTCATGGACTGGCCTGACTAAATTATTTATACTTCTGGAAAGGGTCAGATCCTTCTGGGTGTTCTGGCCTTTTTACATCTCTCTCTGCTCAGGCCTCCCCTTCCATATTCTCCTTTTTGCTTGTCTGAGTAACCCTTAGAACTCAGTCCTAATATTCTTTTCTCCAGAAAATTCTTTGTGAACCCTGAGGCCCTTCCATGTGTTGTTAAAGTCTGCATTTCAATTCAAGCACAAGTCTTTGGGGACCTTGAGTACAGAGACCATATCTTGTTCAGTTATTGCTAGCATGTCTAATATGGCTCTGGGCATAAACTGGCTTTATGATTCAATTAAAATAGAAAACAATAAATCTGAGTTGCACAAAATTTGTCTTTTGACTTAGGTTCAACTAGAGAGCATGCTGTTCTCTCTTTTTTTTCTTTGTGGAACCAGGGATTGAACTCAGGCCCTTGCACTTGCCAGGGAAACGCTTATTCCACTGAACCATCTCCTTGGCCCCATGTTGTTCTCTTGGCCAAAGGAAATGCCTTGGCCTCTGAGTACAGAAGCATGTAACAGACAAACATGATGCTAAAGACTTGAACTTCTCTTTTGAGTATAAGCTGCACTTTTACTAGAATTCTATTTCTGAATTTTAGTTCTATAGTATCTTCTGGAAGGTTAAAGGAACCTTCTCCATTGTCTTATCTGTCCATCAGAATTGTTTCTTTTTTGAGGTACTGGGAATTGAACCCAGGGCCTTGGCTATATCCCGTTTCTTACATTTTTTCTTAAATTCTGAGAATGTCTTGTTAAGTTGCTAAATGGCTCAGGCTGAGTTTGAATTTGTAATCTACCTAGCTCAGCCTCCTGGAGTACTGGGATTATAGGTTAGTATGGAAGCGCCATCAAAATTCTTTAATTATTAAAGTCATAGGCTCAGAGTCCCCTGTAAGAAAGCTCTTCATGCTTGCACACATCTACTTTTTTTGGTACTAGGGATTGAACTCAGGACCTTGCACTTGCCAGGCAAGCACTTATTCTACTGAGCTATCTCCCTGGGCCCACAAACATCTACTTTTGAAAGTGATAACTAGCAACTTCTTTGCCAATCCCTATTTGACTAATGACTTTAGCAAGAGACAGAAATCACGAAAACGCCCATATGTAACTCAACAAAGCTGAGCAAAAGCCCTTTTTGTATTTTCTTGGGTTTCTTTTCATTCTTTTTTTGTGCTCAAGCATCAGGTCATTTGTGCCATAAAATTTTCTCATCCTTCCACCCTAATCATACACATGCATGTCTACCCACAACCAGTGTTTGGGCTACTGAAATGGGGGAAATCCTACTTGCATGTTCTTAAAACATCTGAGTGGCAGATGGATGTCTCCATGGCCTCCATGCTAAACAGAACTCAGAGACAATGAAGGAGAGAATGACAGCCCAGGTGTGAAATGCTTTCTCTGTTTGGTGAGTAGCCTGCCAGCTACATACTCCTTCAAATGCTTTCTGTTCCAGCCTGTTGCCATGTTGTAATGACAGAACTGGCACACACACCCAGTCATTCTGCACACATACCACATGAGGGTCATCTGCACTTACTATGGGAAGCCCACCAACCAAGGCTACATTCATCACATCACCAAATGCCTATGTGTCTAAGAATCAGGCATAGGCCCTTTTCCTGACCTGCCTTTGTCCTGGTTGCCAGGAAATTCAGAGACAGAGTTAACCTTATCATAGTAACTCCAACAGCTGCCATGTTAGCGTATTTACTTCTTCCTCCTTCTCATGGCTTTGATTTTCTGTTTCAATACTGTTTTACTATATTGTCCAAAAGTCTAAGATGCCTGGAATCCTGACAGATTTTCATGTTCAATAGGCCTCATGTCTTTGGCAGTCACCACACATTTCCTCACTTGTTCCTAAAGGCCTCTGTTCCCTCACCCTGTTCTCCTCATGGCTTTCAAATGGTTTCCATTTGGGGTGCAGTTCATCTTGGCTGAGGTTCAGAGTCACTTCAGGGACAGAAATGGAACTGATCCCAGTATTTTGCTTTCTCAAGCGGATAACAGCTGACTAAAGGTGAACTCTGAGCCCTTTTCCTCAAGATGAGACACAAATGATTTAATAGTCACAGGCGAATTTCTCTTTCTGAATCTTGGAGAAGTTCAGAGAAAGACAGAGAGACAGAGTGTGAAGAGAGCACAAGCGAGCACATATATGCACACTCACACTCTAGAAAGATCACTGAGAATGCACAAGATTTAAACAGTCAAACTAACATTAATTTAATGGTCAATTATTTAGTTTTCTTTCGTAGAGATAAATTGATTTTCTGGTTCATCTGTGTATGGCCAAGAATTAATCTCAGTTGGCATCATCAAGGAAAAAGAACCTTTTATGATGCAGAGCAGACTAATCTGCTTCATGAAGTTAAAGAGCACACAAGGGTACATAGCTGAGTCATTTTGTACAGCAATGTAATGGTTTAAGGATGAGCACAGTAACCCTAGAAGGCAACTAATTCCACAAAATGGCCTCTCAGTTTGAAGTGCTGTACAGATTCTGAACAAGGCCAGAAACTATCTCTTGATGATGATCTTTCCCTTTGTGGGCAAATGCAAAACTACTCCTATTGTTACTGTTATTTTTTTTAATACTACTAATGGATCAGTCAATCTACAACTGCTACATTAAGCTCTGATTATATGCTGGTGACACTATAGTTTTAGCTGCAGTGGAATAACTTAGTTTCTTTTTTTTATGAACAGAATAGATTTACTGAGGGAAAGAAAGCTCCTGTCCAAGAGAGGGACAGGACGGGGGCCCGAGTGGGTAGTTCCCCAACAAATTAGTTTCTAAACCATAACTTCACTTCCACTTGAAATAGGTCCTATGGTTCACAGCAAACCTTTTAGAGATGGTGCTCAAACTGCACCCCCAAACATACTGATTTATCATAAGGTGCCAACACTGCAATTAAACTCAAATACAGAGGTTTCAGTTTAGAAAAATACCTCCCTGTTATCTGATGCTTGGCTGCTGGAGTGACTTGGCTTGCGTGCTGACAGGGGTCAGTGTGCCCGCTGGAGCACATGTGCTATAAGTTCACTGCCACTGTTCTGTTGTTCTTAGTGTCACTGTCTTATAGATTTTTCTAAACATTTTAAGAAACTGAGATTCAAATCATACATTCCATGTAGAGCGGACCGTCTTGAGGGTACCCAGAAGATGCTCACTGAAGAATGGTGTAGTAGAAGGAGGTTGGGCCTTACTAGTGTCACACAGTTCAAGTACAAACCCCACTTTTAATTGGCTGTAAAACCTTGGCCAAGTCACAATCACATTAAGCCTCAGTTTCATCACCTATGGAAGTAGGTACTGACTTTTATCTTATAGAGTTACAAGGATTAGGTAGTAATAGTACTTGATACAATGTAGAGTACTACATTTATTATTATCTTAAAAGAAGCCAGGTCACTAATCATATTGTTTTTCTAGTTTAATGTCTTTTCCAGGACCCTCTTGGTTTAAAGTTGAACCACAGCATCTTATCACAGAATTATTAGAAATTTAGCCTTAAGTGTCTACAGTACATTAAGATGACTCCAAGTGTTAGACCTGTACTAGGTGAACTGATCACAAGTAACAGAAGGTCCTTCTATGGTCTACATCTGTGCACACAGCCCCAGCTGTGGTAGATGTGAGAGCATTTAAAATAATGCCACAGATGCTTTTCTTGCTATAGGCCATTTCAGATATACAGGGAGGAAGGCCTTTCACCTCACAGCACTTATTGTGAATCAGATTTTTAGCTCTTGGCACAGTACTTGGGACATAAATGCTTACTAAAAGTTCATTGAATCAGTCTGTGAGGTAAGGGTTAGTAGCCAACCTAAAGAGCTGGGGCAGGAAAGCATACCGGTAAAATGTTCTACAGGGAGTCTCTCTGGAGCAGTAAGGCTCTGCCTGACAGTAAGTCATGCATGGCCAATGGGCATCCTGAAAGCAGGACTTTTGCTAGTCCTGAGAGGCCCAAGGGTGAGGCCCATTTGTACAGACTATGTGGGCATCCTGACTGTGCTGCTATACACAAGGGTCAGTGTGTGACCAGGGCTGGGTGTGAGTCTGGACTTGGCAGGAGAGCCTGGGATGAGACCAGCAAGGGGAGCAGGCTCTGGGCCATCCTGGTCCCCAGGGCTGCTGGCCCCAAGAGGCTCAGGTGGAGACCAGGATGCCTGTGGCCTGCCCTCAGGGATCAGTGGACTTAAGAGATCACAGTTCTGAGAGGCAAGGACACATGAAGCAGGGGAGAAGAGTGCAGGTGAGCTCATCCAGCCATCAGGGGAGCAGGGACAATGTGGCCAGCTGGGGCAAGGAGGTGCTCTGGGGCCAGGTGCAGTGGTGGAAGGAACTGCTGTGGTTGCCCTGATGAGGCCAAGAGACAGGTCTCCCACTCAGCAGTGCAGAGCAATGCATAGCTATGCAAGGGTAAAGGGACAGGGAGTGCTGGACTCTATGAGTGGAGCGGCAGCGGCAGCAGCAGCAGTGGTGGTGATGGTGGCAGCGGCAGTGGCAGTGGCAGTGGCAGCTGGTAAGGCAGAAAGCCCTTGAGAATGGACTTAGGTAATGCAGAGGGATCTTTGGAACCCTGCAGCCAGCATACTGCTAGAGACATTACTACCAGCAGAAAACGACGTTCAGGTGAAGACCAGTGTGGAACCCAAGGAGAGGATGTCGAAGACCAGGACCAGGATTGAGACCTTGCCTCTAGCCACCCCTGGCCAGAAGATTTTTCCAATCCCTAGTAAGGAGGGATTAGTAGTTAAACAAAAATCAATCTGTGTTACACATCATCATATTTAGTTCCATATAGGTCTAATTTAGTGGTTAAGTAACCTATAATGTTCACCCTATGGTTGCTTTCTTCCCTAGCTGCTGAACTAGATTTTTGGGTCATTTCCAAAGTTTCAATTTCAAGACCCCATTGGGTGCTATAATATGGAAAGAGATGAATACACTGACCATAAGTTAGGACCTTGGAGTCCTAAAACTGAGGTGAAGGGCCCCAGCTCACACAGATCTGGCTATGCAGGCTCTGCCTTTACTTTTGGGATGACTAGAGGAGCAAGTCTCACGTGGCAGCCCTTCAACAGGGATCTGCCATGCTTGAGATGGCTGTGTAAGCCTCCAATTAAACAAAGCCTGCTCAAGCTCAACAGATGGTGTACTGATTCTACAAGTCAGGCTTAGAAATGTGCAATCCAGGAATCACAAAGGTGCCTACAGCCTCTCCTATAACCTTCCCTGATGTTTACAATTCCAAAATCTTTCCTACTGTGCCTTAAGTGCTCAGACATGAAAAAATAGCTTGTCAGCATTTTTTCCCTTCTTTTGCAGTGCTGGAGATGGAACCCAGGGCTTCACACATGCTGAGCTACACTCTTGCACCTTTGCTGTTAAGTGTTCTTCTTTCTACTTTTCAAATTTTATTAACTCCTATTGCTTCTTGCATAACACTTACAACTCACTTAACCATCTCTGCATCCAGATCCCCTTTGAGCCCTCTGGAAGTTTTCCATACCTCTTCTAGTTTTAGCTCAGAGTCATGGATCATCCTCAGGTAAGGAAATGGCACAGGCTGAGTCACCCTGTCTTTCCATCCCTGTTGCACCTGACATCTGGGCTCACTTTATACCTGCCTTCTAAAAAGCTAGCAAAGTGCTTCAGTTTCTTGCTGGTGATTGATAGAAGATGCTGGTGGATGCTCTGATGGTCTAGTGTGACCTGTACCAAAAAAGCAAAGTGGCTGTTGTGATAAAAAAGGGCCAGAGTCTCATTCTGAGGTCAGACGATTGTAGGATTTCTGGCAGGCACAGACTCAATCAGATACCTTAGAGAGCTTCTGAGAATCATAAACCTCATAAGAAAATAATCTGCTTCTTAAGCACATGCTCTGTGACAAGCCAGAGTCCAGCCATTAGTCCTTTTTGCATTCTAGACTGTTTATAAACTGACAGTCTTGACTATTGATACTTTGTTATCACTTATGGAATCATTATGCAACCCATGACTTGCTGATGGCATTTTGGATTTCACAATCTGAGCTTATCAGCATACAGGCAGCATTGAGGGGCTTTGGGATGGCTGGGCAGTACCTGAGGCTCCACATCCAGGATTGCAATTAGCCCCTGCTCGTGGATCTTCCGAATGGTCTCCAGTTTTGTCCCATACATTGCATCCTCATGGCTGCCATACTCCAAGTACTCATTATTTGAGATGTCTTGCATCATTTGGTCATGAGATACAAAGTAGTAATTCTTCCCATTTTCTTCATCTTTCTTTGGAGGTCTTGTTGTATCTGCAAAATTGCATGTCACAAGAGTTTTAAAAGGCTGAGGAGATGAGCTTACATTCTCAATGTAAGCTTCAACTTAATCTCTTCTTAAAAGCTGTGGATTTTTGATGGTGTGTCTTATACAATTATTCCCAGCCCCAGCAGCTTTGTAGAGCCAAATTCTAGAAACTATATTTGTCTGTGTACATCCGACCACAGCAGACAAATCAGATCTTTGCTTTGGGACGTATTTCAGTGTTTGGAGATATATTTCATTCTTCATGGGTCACTACAAAAGAAAGACATGAAATGACCCAAGATCAACACAACTTAATGTAGTTTCCACTTGAGGAGAAGGAAAAAAGAAGGACAAAAAAATTTGGAAGCTACGTATTGTTATTTAAATTTGATTATAATGAAATAAAATTAAAATTTAGCTGTTAGTCTCACTGGCTGCATTTTGATGGTCGAATGGTCATATGTGCCTAGTGGGTACTGTGCCGACCAGTACAGATACTGAATGCTATCATCAAATAAAGTTCTATGTGATGGTGATGATCTTCTGTGCCTCACATAAGAACAATGTTAGAATACAGCCAAAGGCACACTATGATCAAAACACAATGACCTTAGCAAGGCATGGTCATACTTATTGTGGAAGGCCTAAACCAGGAAGCAGAAAACTAGCTTGTATGTTCAATACAGCCTGCTGTCTTTAAACTTTATTAAAATAATGCCAGGCATATTTGTTTGTATTGTATTTTATCTTCTGTGGTTGCTTTCATACTATAATGGTGAGGCTTAACAGGTGTGACAGAGACTGTTGGCTTTCAAAGTTTCAAATATTTACTACTTGGTTCTTTTCAGAAGAGGTTTGCCAACCCCTGATCTCAGTGAATAGATACTAAAGCAGTAGTGGCAAACCTATGGTGTGTGCACTGCAGTGGGCTGTTTGTATCACTGAAAGCTCTAAAAGGTTTGCTATTACTGTACTAAAGTATACACCAATATGCAAAACATACTTTTGGAAATGGTTTTGTAGGCAAGCCACTAGCACTGGCTTTACATTTCTCTTTCTTTCTTTCTCTTCTTTCTGTTTTGTTCCTTCCCTCTCAGTTTCTTCTCTTCCTTTTTGTTTCTTTCCTCAAGTGAAAACAAATGTATGCTTTTCTTTGCTGCATATGAGGCTGCAGTCTAATGGGGGAATTCTTCCTTTCCTGCTAGGTCATTAGAATTTCCAAGTCATGGACATTAAAATATGGACAACTGAACATGTCCCCACCAGCTTGAACCACTGGTACATGCATGACTGTCACATTAGGTGGCTTGTACCACTGATCATACAACCAGATACAATTGCTTTTATTTATTTATTTGTCTTTTTTGAGACAGGGTCTCCCTCTGCAGTTCAGGCTGGCCTTAAGCTCACTTTGTAGCTCAGACTGGTCTCGAACCCACAACAATCCTCCTGCCTCAGCCTCCCGAATGCTGGGATTACAGGCATGCACCACCATGCCCAGCTACAATTGCTTTTGTTATCTTTACTAATGAAATCAAGGCAGAGCTGCCTGGCAGTAAGCTATATGAATTACAGCTGTGTTGTGAACATGTTAAAAGAACCCTTTCTCCAGGAACATCAAATGTTGAAGAAACACTGATAGTGGACTATCTTTAAGCACCACAGTAGTTAAATACATGTTATATAGATACATCTGGGATTAAATATTTCAGAGATTACACATCATTGGTGTTAATAAAGATAAGGTTTAAAATCAATGTAGTTAACTGGCTACTTGATAATGTAGAAATAGGGAAAGAGAAAGGAGGAGAGGGAGAGAGAAAATGATAGCCAAGCTTACAGTATACATGATCTAGTCCTAAGGAGAGTTAAAAGAATATTTCAAAATGTTTTACTAGAAAACTCCAGTAACACCAATTGCAATGACATTTGATAAACTTTTTCTTTTTTATTCTTTTATTTATTTATTCATTTATTTATTTATTTGGTACTGGGTCTCACTATCTATCTTGGGCTCAATGATCCTCTGGTCTCAGCCTCCCCAGTGCTGGGATTACAGATGTGCACCACCACCTGGTTCTGGGCTGGCATGGCATGTGGTACGCCTGGGTCCTTGCACTTGCCAGGCAGGTGCTTAGACTGACAGGCTATCTTTACATAATAAACTTTTCTTATGTAAAGAAGGGTACTCTAAGGTATTTATACAAGTAACAGAAAGTGGAGTTGACCTGACTTCAGGAAGGGGCCAAAGCTGCTGTTTTCTCCTATTCATCTTAAAAATAGCAGTGTGGTCTAGCTCTTTCCATCCTGAACAATGCTCTAACTTCCAGAGAGCTTTCAGTAGTGAAATGTTAAACTGTAGAGTAATTAAAGTAGTAAAGTGATAGTGGTAAATGGCCACTAGTTATCCAACATCTGCTAAAGGCTTCATACACAGGCTCTGGAATCCTCTTTACAGCTGTGAGATTACTTCCCTTTACAGTTGAGGAAATAAGGACATGTTAAGAATAAGACATAGAAAAGAGGAACAACTGATAACATAATGGCTAGGTCTTAAAAGTGCTATGAAGTCAATAATTTAGATAATAATCAAGGGAAATACTATTATAACCAGGAAAATGATATAACTGTTAAAACTCATTTTCTGAAGAATAACTCTTCTAGATAATTTTTATGGCATACTGTTGAAAAAATTAGGTCACAAACTTAATGGATAAATCTAATCTTAATAAAAACCCTGACAAATAATACAAACATGCTACACATAGATTTATAATAAGAGAAATATAGAAGGGTACTTTTTATTGAAAAATTTAGGTGGGGGTTATTACTATTTTTTTAGGTGGGGGTTATTATTAACAGATTTTCTTTGTTGTGCTCTTTTTGGATATAGTAAATTTCTTACAATGAACAGTAATTACTTATGTAACCAGCAACATTATCAAATTGTTATGTTAAAAAGTAACAGAAAAAAGAGAATTAAGAGATTGAACCATTGCTTACGTGGAATAGGGTATGCAAACCGGTCCGGGTGCTTTGTGATGAGAGTGTTTTTTATGTGTCTTCTCCCAACGCCATGTGCACCTATATAATTTTTTGTAAAGAATGTTAAAATTGACAACTGTTAATAATGCTTACAAGATGTTCTGAAGGTAAGAATAAGAAGCTATTTATACATTTGAACTTACCTAATAAGACTAGTGTTTTCCTTTTGAATGCTGGAAGTTTTACTACTTCTTCATATGTGACAAGATCTAATTGATCAAACACTAAAATGCAAAGATTTAGAAGATAGGTAAATTTGTGGAATGGAGGTCTTGTGTAGGTAAATTATAATTTTACTATAACTAGATTATATTAAAATCATGTTTTTAAAACTATGAATCTAATTTATTATACATGGATTACATGTACTTTAAGCCATATAGCCCTTAAGGGAGAGAATTTCTTTCTTAAGCCCATAAAAAATGCACTTTAGAACCAGGGGCATCCAAAGATATGTTGAGTACATGCATGAAGTCCAGTTCTAAAGGATACTGCATGGGTTCATGCAGTATCCAACAAATCATATGAATTCATTCAGAACCACATGCTGTTCATATTTTTATAATTCTAAGAAACTAGAAATACCAAAAAAAGAAAGTCTATAGACAGTGACCACATGAATAGAGCATGAATGCAACTAAAGCAGACTAAGATAGGGGCCAGCTCACTCATCTCTAGAGATGGATGAGAAATACATGACCAGCTGGCTTTGAAAGTCACGGTTCTTTCTTTCCACCGAGTCAATGCAGGTGGCATGCTATATCCTTTCAAAGTCAAGTTCTGTAATTGCTTCACAGGCTTTTAAAGCAGCATCTCTCAAGTTTTATTGTGACCCAGATATCCATTCATTCTGTGAAAAGTCTGGGGTATGTAAGTGGGGGAACATGCTTCCCTGGCCCTGAAGCCATGTCAGTTGTTATGTGGGAAGCTGTGTGTGACAAATCAGGATGGGAAGGGTGAGGAGAACATGAAGAAGAGTCTGAACTTTTGCAAAAGGAGAGTCCTGTAATTATTGCAGACTGTGAAGAAATGCTTTAAAATCATTGTTTTCTGGAACCTTTCAACAGCAGAACAATTACAGAAGCAATTTAAGACAATGTGTGACAGTTTTCTGAGTGAATGACCATTGCTGTTGAAGTTCAACATGGTCTGATTCTTACACACACTTGAAAATTCTCACAAGGTTAAAATCAGGTATATATGTTTACTGTATTTTAAAAACATGGTCATATGCAAATGTTGCCAGGCACTCACTAAAGCTTCTATTTGAAAGAGTACAGAATTAGCCCCACATTTTACAGGGCTGAAATAAATTCAATAAAATTGATTCCATGATGCCATAACAGAATATGGGATGCTTCGGCTAATTGTTACAAGAGCTTCTACTTTCTGAGACAATATGGTTAAATTATTGTATCAGCTTAGTCCTTAATACTTGTGGTCTGTCCAGCAGCAAAGAATCTTAAAATGCAAAATAAGATCTGGAATGTAATAGATTAGAAACAAATGAACAAAAAGCTTCAAATATTCTAAAAAATATATATATATATTTTGCTTTTTAAGACAGGGTTTTACTATGTAGGTCAGGCTGGCCTTGAACTCACTATGTAGCCCAGGCTGGCCTTGAACTCATGGCGATTTTCCTGCCTCAGCTTCCTGAGTTCTGGGATTGCAGATGAAATATAAAAAGAAATATGATGCGTTAAAATAAGGGTTAATGCATATTAATGGGTAACTTGATTCCAGAAAGGACTGGAAGTCTTTAGAGCACATTCTCACAAACAGCTAAAACCAGACAAATGTTTTATGCATTCAGAATGACTTGCTTATAAAATGAAAATAAAAATGAGGCTCTCTGCAGTACAACTATCAGGTTATGTTGTAGTGATACTGGAGTGATGAGAGTTGCAAAAATAAAAGCAGGGCTACTGATGGCACTGCTTTCTGTACCTACTGTCCTGTGGTATTTGCATCAAGAAAAACATCCTTATAAGAGAAGTACATCAATAAGCTGCTGTGTTTTAATATACAAAAATAATCAAGCATTTCATAAAAGAGCAAGATGGTGATGGCACAGCATTCTGAATGTTACACACATCCTTTCCATCTAGAGCCTTAATGCTGGTACTTTAGTCCTACTGGATTGATTTGTGCTTTTCTGTTTTGTAGTGGGGGTTGAACCCTAGCTCTACCACTGAGCTACATCCCTAGCCCAAGACTTGTCATTTTTGAAAAACACATAAGAATGAGTTAGATATCAACAATCAACACAATAAACAAATGAACAGATATGTTAAACACTGGTATCTTAACCATGAATGAGGAACATGAAAAGGTTACTTGGTCTAAATGAAATTGCCACATGACCATAGGGTTATGAAACAATGAAAAGGGTTATGTAAAAATAAGATACAGGAAAATTAGAAGAGTACTTAAAGACTAAATTTTAAAGGTTTTAAGCTGTCTGTTGATAGAAAAGGACTTAATAAAATGAAACTGTCAAAACACAGAGGCATAGTCATTCAACAGGTTACTTACATGCACAGAGGCCATTGGGAGTGAGACAGCATGAAAAATGCACAGGGGTCATTGAAATATGACTTTTCATTTATTAGTAAAATAAAAATATAATATGCACAAAATAAACTTTATCATGCAATATTCTAAACACAAGGCAAATAAATAACATTAAGAAACAAACTCACTTTAATAAAAATTCAATTATATCTTTATGTAAAAGCCAGTGAATTTTATATATATACTAGCATATACATGTATGTTGAAATTTCATGTGGGGATTTATAAAAAAATCCTTTCCAGAGAGCACAGGTATAGAAACATTTTGATTTTTACTTTGTATTTTCCTCTATGATTTGTAATTTCTAGTCATTTGTGCCTATTACTTTCATTATTGTTATTTTTTTGTAGTGCTGGGGATAGAACCCAGGTCTTCCTACATAAGCACTGTATCACTGAGCTCCATTGTCAGTCCCACTTTTATTATTTTTTTAAAAATAAAATCCCAACAGCATAGTGAGGTCCTGGGCTACTTTTTAGAGTAAAAAAATTTTTTTTTGGTAAAGGGGATTGAACCCAGGGCCTTCGCACTGAGTTACATTCCCCACCCCTTTTTGTATTTTTAATTTTGAGACAAGGTCTCACTAAGTCACCAAGTTGCCCAGTCTGGGCTTAAACTTAAAATCTTTCTGCCTAAGCCTCTCAGAGTGCTAGGATGACAGCCGGTGCCTCTAGGCCTGGCTTGAGCCATTTTTTGTCTTTAAAATTCTTTGTACTTTAAGAACAAAAAAGGATAAGATTTATATTATGCATAATTTAAACACACTTATGAATGGTTGTAGATAAATTCTTATTTATGTTTATAAATAGAGTTATTTTGGGATATTTGAATATTACTGCTCAGGGCTCTAACATTTAAAAAATGAATTAATGAAGACTATATAATAAAAAAATTACATTAGTACATTAATCTAAAACTGACTCTTAGAAGTTGTGGGCCTGAGGGATGTCAGTGCCTTAAGAGTATAACTCTTCTAACAGCACAACAATATTTTTTGCACCAAATGCATGTGGTTTTTATGTACCGTCAAAGATGCATTTGTTGTGAACTCTGTATATACCATAATCAAATGTATTCCTAAAGATTCAGAAATAGTGTCTGGCATAATTTGATTATATTTCTCTGATTTTTTGGCAAGCTACTCAATGTGCTAGACACTTCAAGTATGTACATAAATGCTTCCTGGTTGAATTTTTTCCCATAAAATATTAACACTGAATCCTTGTCTCAGTTTGAAAGCTGAGTTCTTCAAATACTGTAAAACTCTCCAAATAAAAAGGGTACTGTACACTGGCAGTGGTTGGCTACAGATGAATGAAGTGGGCCAGATGCAAAAACAGGGTTGGGTGGGGATGGTAGGTCCTGGAGAAGGAAGGTCCATTGGAACAGGACATGAACAGCCCCGAGTGCCTATGAAAGGAAGTGACTCAGTGTTGCCACATTCTCTGTTCTTCCAAAGAATGTCTGAAATCTGGAGTTTTATGTTAAATGATCTGACTTGCAAATATGGTAACATATAAAATTATTATTATTTTGAGATACTAGAGATTGGACCTTGGGCCTTGTACATGCTAGGCAAGCACTCTAACACTCAGCTACATCCCCAGCCCCCCCCCCTTTTTTTTTGAAGAACCGGGTATTGAACTCAGGCCCTAGCTCTTGCCAGGCAAGTGCTTATTCTACTGAGCCATCTCCCTGGCCCCCCAGCCCTTTTTTATTTCTATTTTGAGGTAGAGACTTGCTAAATTGCCCAGGCTTGATCCTAAATTTATGATTCTCCTGCCTCAGCCTGCTGAGTACCTGGGATTACACATGAACACCACTGTGCCTGGCTATATTATTTTAAATATTTTGTATGTATATGTGTATGTGAGCATAATTTACTTAGGGGTCAAATTTGGCTAATATGCTGTTACAGAGTTCTGCTTTAACTAGATATGTAGAATTTCCTAGTGATAGGGATGGAAATAATTCTGGTATTAATGTTTCCTTAACATCTAAGTTTTAGGTATGAACAATGTTTCCATCCTTTGTTTTTACCACAAATACAAACCATGACATAATTTCATAAGGTTTGGAACTTGTCATTAACATATGATGAATTCTTTAAGACTTGGGGCAGGAAACAAAACATATGGTTTTATTTTAATTTACTATGCACCACAGGAGGAACAAAGAATATATTGTTATATGATCAGCTTCTGGAATAGCCAGAAAAATCCTTTAGAAATATAGTTTGAGACCATCTGGCTAGTTGCTGGCATGGAAAACTATGATATTTTCAAGCTTTCAAAACACCTGTCTCACTGGTAGAGGTCAACAGTGTAGGTTTCTCACTTTTAGATCAATCCTGTATATGGGCAATAGTGTTAGAATGACATTTTATCCTAGCTAAGAGAGAACAACTGTTAAAATGCCTGAATTTTCCTCTGGACAACAGATCTCCTGTAAAATAATGGTAGCTACCAAGCAAATGGTTCTTTTGAACTTCCTAATAAACAAGATGGAAAACTGAGTGATGGAATGGAAGAATCCTTAAGTGATGGTAACAGGGAGGGATGTGAGGCTTTGTTAGGCAAGAGCACCACGGGAAGTTCAGGAGGAAGGCCAGCCACCTTCTCCTGGCTACAGAAATGAAAAGGAAAGCTCATGAGTGATTATTTTGCAGGTGAGGGAACACTAACAATGACATTCTGAGAAGAAAATCAGAGATTAGCCTAAGCATGAAGTTCTACAAAGAAATGAAAGCAGAACTGCAAAGACCTTCTAAGGAGCTCAGACTTTCTTTCAAAAGAGGACTCATGCAGAAACAAACACTGTGAAGTACCACAGTCCCTTAAGTATGACTAATTTCTGAAGAAAGCATTGGTTAGGAAAATGCTGAAGAGAACAAAAAAGTGGAGGCGGTAGATCTCTCTATCCCTGCCCCTACTTTTCTTTAACTTTACAAGAACTTAGATAGGTCAGTGGTTTGGAATAGGAAGTATTATGTCCAATGACAGAGAGAAAACAATTCTTTTTTTTTTTTTGAGAAAGCAATCTATGATGCCCTTGTTCAGACTCCTGTCTTCTATGTCAAGGGCCATACTTTTCAACTTGATGTGCAAAGTTTACCAAAGAGGTCAAATCTGCAAGATGGGACAATATAAGAGTACTCAGCTTTTTCAAGTAGTGTCCTTCTGTCAGGCCCAGTGATGGAAGAACCTTAGATTCACTAAATTTTTGTTTTTAGTACTAGGAATCAAATTCAGGACCTTGTGCTTGCCAGGCAGGCACTGTGCTACTGAGCTGTATCCCTAGACCGATCCACTGGAGTTTAGAGTTTGGAGAGATTTCCTGGATTGTTTACCTCATTCCCTTATTTTGAAACCCACAGGAGCTAGGTGATTTGTCCAAGTCACAGTTACTAAGGCATGCTAACTCTTGGTTCTGTCCATTGTGGCCTCTTACACGGACAGGCACATCTGCAGGATAGCTGTGAACCACTCATCAGGAATCAAAGAATGGGGACAATGGAAGATCTCTGATGCTCAAGAAGAAAAAAATGAACTGTGGAAAACACTGCCATCAGATTGGCTGATGATTCTCCTGAGTTGTCAACCTTTAGAGAGGCCTAGTTTTCCAATCAATTTTCTCATTTTTCCTTAGAGCAGAATTAAAGGATATTGGCAAACTAAACACCAATGCCAATGTGTCCTCTGTTAGTCTTTCTCCTCTCCTCTCCTCTCCTCTCCTCTCCTCTCCTCTCCTCTCCTCTCCCTTCCTTCTATCTCTTTCTATTTGGTACAGGGTCTCACTATGTAGCTCAGACTTGCAGTGATCCTCCTGTTTTCAGCCTCCCCAGTGCTAGGATTATAGGTGTGTGCAGTTCTTGGTGGCCACCTCAGCACACCCAGGGGCAGGGCTGGTGTGGCATGTGGTACCCTGATTCCTGTACTTGCCTAAGTAGGCGCTTACTCTGCTGAGCTATCTCGCCAACCCTTTGTGTCCTTTGTTAGTAGAGTATAAAACTAAAGATGTACTGACAGCTTTAATCAGATACTTCCTTGCTTTTATAGGTTTCACTTCAATGTCATCTATATCTACACAACATCATTTAATATTGTAACAATTACAAGTTGAGATAAATACTTTTTTGAGATAGTAGTACAGGCTGGTTTGAACTCATGGCAATCCTCCTGCCTCAGCCTCCCAAGTGCTGGGATTACAGGTATACGCCACCATGCTTGGCAGAGATACTTTTGCATATTTAGATAATGTCAACACATCTCCTCATGTGCCTGCTAGATTGTGTTAGAATGTCAGAAGCCAATAGAAAGAGGCAAATACACAGACTTGACAATAAACACTGACATCTTGAATTGAACAACATTCTGTTGACAATGCAGGGTATTTTTTCAAATAGTGTAGTTTATATATTTATAAGTAATGTTTTCTAGATTATATTTAATCTGTTTTAAATATTTCTCCTCTTTATAAAACAAATAAGAAAGGTATTGGGATACTAGTGCTCTTTAGTGGTATATAATCAGAAACACAATACACATTTTATCAGAAATAAAATAAAGTGGGACAATGTAGTTATGTAAAAAGAAAGACTCCTCAGTTAACCAAGCCATTTAAACTTAACCCACATGGTCACTTACATTCATTTTGCATTATATAACATTTTTATACAGCATTTTGAAATGTTCACTTTCAATATATGATTGCAAAAATAAGAAGTTTCAGTTCCTAAGTATTTTTTCCTAGCACATGTCAATTTTACAGAGAAAGGCACATTCTTAATTTCAGAAAGCATTATACTGTTGAATTGTGTATGGATGATTAGATTCACCTGAGTTTTCTGGCCACATGTTTGATTTTTGGAATTATTTCTGAAACCTTGGAAACTAATCTAATGCCAATGTCAAGGCTTTTGATTCTTAGAAAAAGTTCCTTATAAAATAAGTCATGTTAAAAAGTTATTGAAATAAGAGTTTCACCATGCATTCTCCTTTAGCATGGCTAAATCTTGTGAGTCTTCTGGGAATGCTGCTGCAATAACAGATGATACCCATTCAATATTTATTTCATTTTTAACAAGTGAATACTTTGATTTACTTGTATGCAGGTTTCCATATAGCCAAGCACACTATGCAGAGAAGGGCAAGATAATATGTGTGGTCTCTCAGGAGCTTTCAAATGCCATGAAGGAATAAGAGAAGTCACAGAGACTGATTAACCAAGTTGGCGCCCATGCCATATATGCTATCTTTCAAACCAACTGCTGAACCATTTGCAACACAGCTTGTATGTTCACTTTTGCCCTTAGATATCTGTCATAGGGCCATTTCCAAAGGTAGGGAGGAACCAGGAGAGAAAGTTTTCTGTTTGAGGCCAGTCTCTCCAAGGAAAGCAAGAATCCCCTCTCAAGCTCTCATTTCTCAAGGGAGGACCCAATGTGTTGGGTTCATTTAGTTTCAGAGGATACTATTTCCAAATGGTATTTGGAAGTAGCATACTTGAGCTTTTAAATAACTCTTGGTATCTAGTGTTCTACAAAGTTTAGCTTTGTAAAATATCTGGTAAATAATCAACATATTAATTGGAGTAGGGGATTCTTAAAGGTTTTACACACTGATAAAGATCTCACAGGGTAGAATTTTTTTTAATAAAGACCCCTGACAACCAAATGGAAATGTTATACCACTTAGGTCTTGGAGACGTTAAACTTGGTCTCTGTGACAGACATGATTTTCCCTACCTGCATTGTGCTTTGCCAAGTATTTATCTTTGTACTGCTTCTTTTTCTTGCCAAACCAAGTACAGCTGGCCTGCTGCTCTTGTTTGGTCTTCTCCATGGCAATGCAAGCTACTCGCCTAGTATATAAAGAGAGAGGAAACCCCCCCAACAAAATTAATGTAAAAATTTGTGATGACAAAAGAGACAAATGATTAATTTGAAGAGTTTACATGAGAACAACACAAACATCATCATAACCTTTCTAATCACTCATATAGACTATTCTTTGGTTTGTAAGACAATTTTCTAGAGATGTTTAAAAAACATATACAGTGCTTATATATGCCATTATATTCCTTGAGCATATACTAAGTAATAACACAGATTAGAGGCCAAATATGGTTACTAGAATGACATTGGGATTTTGAGTCAAGACAGGTCTGGTTTGCATTCTAGTAGGGAACTCTTACCATCAGGCATTTTTCTAGGAACTCTACACATGGACTTGTGTCATTACTTCACAAATGAAGGCATTGAATGATTTAGAGGTTAAGTGACTTGCCTGAAATACATAGCTAGTAAATAGGAGAGTAAGGAAGGCCTGGCAGCAGATCTCATGATTGTAGCCAGAACTCAAGGTCTTTCACCTTTTGGAGCCTTTCAAATGACTGGTGCAAAGACAAAAAAGGCAAATGACCCTAGGATAATAACAGGCACGCAGTAGAGTTCAATAAATGATACAATCATTACACAGGATTCTAGTGTAAGAAGTATGCTACAGTTCTGATATAATCACAATATAATTTTTAAGGTGTGTGCCACCATACCCAGCTAAATCAATTACAAAGAGAATCTCAAGTCACAATCAGAATACTGTATTGTAGTGCACTGTAAATTGCAAGTTATTTTCCCAGTGAAGTTCTGCTGATTTAAACTCTCATCAGTGGTGGGTGAGTCCTTACCATTTCAGTTCCTTCTCAATAATTGTTATTATTACTTTATTTATTACTTTAATTTTATAGTAGATAGTATTATAATACTTTGGTTTTAGTTTACATTTTACTGATTACTAATGAGATTGAATACCATTGGATTTTCTATTTGTAAAGTGTTCCAAACTGCAAATCTTTTGATGATTTTCCTGTGCAGTTGTCCTTTTCTTACTGACTTATAGGAATCTGTAGGAATTCTTTCTGGAGTTTGGATACTATACCTTTGTTAGTTATATGTGTTGTAGGCATCTTTTTCCACTCTGGTGCTTGACTTAATACGCTTTTTAAATTATCTTTCTTAAAAAATTATTTATTTATTTTTCTGTATTTAGGGAAGGGTCTACAAGGTATTCAGGGTCTTACTACTAGATTGGACTTGTAGTGATCCACCTGTTTACAGCCTCCCAAGTGCTGGGATTACAAGTGTGCACCACCACATGGGATTTCAGTGGCTGGCTTGACACATCTGGGGTTCTGGGGCTGGCATGGAATGTGGTACCAGGGATCCAACTTGGATCCTTGAACTTACCAGTCAGGCACTTAGACCATCAAGCTATCTCCTCAGTCCATAACTTGATAGTTTTAAATGGAAGATTTATCAATGTTTTCTTTTGTGAAATTATGTTTTTAATCTTAAGGAATCTTAGTCTTTAAAGATATACTTTATTATTTTTTAGTGCTCATTTATTTATTTATTTATTTATACATTTATTTTATTTTATTGAAGAACAAATATCAATGAGCTGGGGAGATAGCACAGTAGAATAAGCACTTGCTTGGCAAGCGCAAGGTCCTGAGTTCAGTACCTGGTACCACAAAAAAAAATCAATGAGACAGTTTCAAATCAAATTAGTAGGACAGATTCAGTTTTCATAGTGGCTTTTTGTTGTACAAGGTGTATAAATGATACTCTATCTACAAACACTATTAGAGCAGATGCCTCTATTCAATAAAGAGATTGTAGCTGCATACCTATCTTTTTTCAAAGCTGAATTACAGTACAGTTCCAATAATTAATATTTTTTACATTGTTATCTTCCTAGTGGTTATCCATAGTACAAGAAGCAGACAGGATATCCTGTCCAAACATTATTAGTGCAAATCTTTCTTCTCATAAAATTACGTGAAAGTAGCTGCATATTTGTCCTAACTGTTCTGTATATACAAATGGTCTTTCCTTTGTATCCCCCTTTTTTGTTTAGTTGTGTCAGAGATGGGTATTCTATTCTCATTCAATTATTATAAGTACTTGAATTCAGCGAAACAATCCAACACAGTCAGCATTCCACAATAACAGTGGGTTATCCGAAGAAGTTGTTGACTAGAGCCATTTACAGTTCAGTTTATTAGTATGACCTTATTTTATATATCTCATTTTTATACTTTTTTTTAAATATTACTTTCTCAAAATTTACAATCTTGTCTTTCACATTTTGCTTTTCAATGCACTGGAACCTGACTTTGCTTGCAATTTTCTTTTTCTCTTGTTGTGGATCCCCACATCCTTTGGCAAGATCTTGAAAAACCTGCCCATGTTTCACTGTGACGCAGTGCTATTTCTACCACACAGCAAGTATCCTTTTCTGTAATGGAGTGGTTTAGAGTTCTCTATTCTCTTCAGCTGATTTGGTCAAGCATCTCTAGACCCATATCTTATTATCTCAATAAGGTTTATAGTATGTCTTGGCACCTGATGGAGTGAGATTCCTTTCTTTCTGTTCTTCGAGAGCATCTTGGCTACTTGTGAGCTTGTGAATTTCCATCTAAACTGAAATGTGAGCTGGACAATTTCATAACTGTTGAGATTACAGTGGTAAAATCAAGGTGGGAAAAACAGATGTTTCTATAGTGTTGAGTCTTCCAATTGATCAATGTAACATGTCTCTCTATTTGTCTTCTTTAATGTTTCAGTAAGTTTAATAATTTATCCTGTAAATGTCCTAAACATCTTTGTTAGATTTGTTCACAGATTGTTGACCTAAAAGGTTTTGTAAGTGGTATTTAAAAAAGACACTTTGTAGTAATGAAAGTTTCAAACATACATAAGAATGTAAAGAAATGAACCTCAGATAACTATACTGAAGCTTCAACAAGAATTGGAGCTTATTTTGTTTTATATATGCCACTCACCCCTACATTTTTCAAAACAATTCATGGGCAGATAATTTTTTCTTTAGTCCTAAATATTTTCAAAATGGACAGTTTCCTCTTTTCCCTTCTTTTTTTCCCCACTTGCAACTGTTGCAATTTGCTTGCTGTTTATTCTGTAGTCTCTGGAAGACTGAATTTTTTGATTGTGTTTCTGTGGTATTCTTAGTATATTCCTCTGCCTTTTGTACCTCTTGCAAATAGATAATCAATATGGAATCCTAATCAGATAAGGGTTTTAAAACTTTTTCAAGAATAGTATTATGGTGTTGTAGGTAGTGTTATTTATGGCATTTTTAAAAAGTTTTAATTTTGGGGACAAGGTATCTAGCTCAGTGGTGAAGTGCTTGCTTGGCAAGTGTGAGGTTCTTAGCTTGATCCCTGGTACCCACACCACTTTTGTTTATGGCTAGAAAGCAGAAATATAATTTATTTTTATATATTGATTTTTGTATCAGCAACATTGTTAAACTCTCATATTGATTTCAATTGTTTATCTACAGATTCTTTTGAATTTTTATTAATCATATTACCTGCAATTTTTTCCTCTTTCCAATAATATTAGATGGTAGATGGTCTTCATCAGATTAAGTAGGTTCCCTTCATTTCATAGTTTGTGATAGTTTTAATAATGATTGGATGTTGAATCTTATAAAATGCCTTGTTTGCATCTACTGATAGGACCATGTGGATTTTCTTCTTTAGTCTCTTTTATTTATTTATTTATTTATTTATTTATTTATTGGCAGAACCGGGGATTGAACTTAGGCCCTTGCACTTGCCAGGGAAGTACTTATTCCACAGAGCCATCTCCCCGGCTTCTTTAGTCTCTTAACAGGGTGGTCAATTGATTTTCTTTTTTCTTTTTTTTTAATTTATTTTTGTTTTATTGAAGTACAAATATCAATGAGACAGTTTTAAGATACCTTGAC
>PVKA01020896.1:0-39502 GCA_004027165.1 Ctenomys sociabilis | reverse complement strand
AAAAAAAAAAAAAAAAAAAAAAAAAAAAAAAAAAAAAAAAAAAAAAAAAAAAAAAAAAAAAAAAAAAAAAAAAAAAAAAAAAAAAAGCAAAGGGAGGAGTAATGGCAGCAATAGCACAGAAAGCAAGTCTTCCTTATGTTGCATATGGGCTCTCTGCCCCAGGATGGGTATAGCACTCACAACCATAATCCCAGCAACACTCACAGTCATAATCCCAGCATCGAATCAGGAATTAATCACAAACTCTAGCAATCTCCCCCATGTCTGCATGAGGCTTTGGGGGCACAATTATGCACAAACCATAACAGTAATAAAAAATAGAAATGATAAAGAATTTCACTAGACAAAATAATATGGAGTCAACAATACTTGTATTGCATAATGTTATATTCAATTTAGTTGTTCAGATTACCATATAAATGCAAACAAAATGGAAAAAAGAAGAAAAATAGAAAAGAGTCATATGACTTTAAAAAGAAAGAAAGCCAAAAAATAGAGAAAACAGAAAAAAGCATTTACTGCTCCTTTCCATAAATGAGCAGAAATCCACAGTACAATTATCCAAGCCATCTTGCATAAATCCCTAGGTACACCTTTTATACACATTGCCTCTTCTGTCCTCTTCTTCTCTGTAATTCCTTCCACTTGGATAGATTCATTCCCTTTTCAAAGTATCTATTGTATTTTTCAGATTGTATTCACTCTTTCAGGTTTTTACACTAGGGAGACAATAGGATGCTTGCACATGTGAGTCTGTTTTGTTTTACTTGAGTGTATGGCCTCTAATTGCATCTGTTTGCCAATAAAAGCTTCAAATTTATCCATTTTTTATACCTGAACAATACTCCATTATGTAAAAAGTACCACATTTTCTTAATCCATTCCACAGTTGATAGGCATTTGGGTTCTATCCAAGCTTTAGTGATGACAAATTTTGCTGCTATAAATACGGGTGCACATAAATTGCTGTGGCATGAGGTTTTAAGTTCTTCTGAAACAAATACAAAGGAGGGGATAACTGGCTCTCATGGGACCTCCAATCCTACATTTTTGAGGAATCTCCACACTAAGTTCATAGGGGTTGCACCAGACTGTGGTCCCACCAACAGGGAAATGGAACACCTTCAACATTTGTTATTAGTTGAATTCTTGGTAATAACCATTCTTTCTGGGATGAAATGGAATCTTAGTGTTGTTTAAATTTGCATTTGTTGAATGAACAATGATACAGAACTTTTTTCATACATTTAATTACCATTTGTATTCCTTCAACTAAGAAGTGTACATTCATCTCAGATACCATTTGGATAGGGCCTTTGAATTTTCAGGGCCTGATTTTTAGCGACAGTTGGTTAAAATTATTTCCTGTTTGTGAGTTTTCTTTTTAATGTCTTGATAATTTCTTTTGACATGCAATTAGACAAAAGAAAGAAATGAAAATGATAATGATTATAAAAGAAGAACAATTATCATTGTTTGCAAATGACATGATACTCTAGATAGAAGACTCCAAAAATGCTTCCAAGAGACTTTTATATTTAATAACCATATTCAATAGCATAGCATGTTACAAATTCAACACTCAAAAATCAATAACATTTTTGTACAAATACAAGTGCATGGGGAATAAAATTAATGAAATCACGCCTTTTATAATAACTCCCCCATGAAATACTTAGAAACAAATATCACAAAAGAAGCAACAAACATTTATATAATGAACATTAAAGTACTCTGAAAAAAGAGATGAAAGAGGGTTTCAGAAAGCAGAATAGTCCTTGTACCTTGATGGCAAGAACTCACACTGTGAAAATGACTATGCTCCCAATATTTTTATACAGAATCAATGAAAATACCATTAGTATACCACACAGGTCTAGACTTGTAAAATTAATCTGGAACCAGGGGAGCCTAAGAATATAAAACACAATCCTGAGGCAACAAAGGAAAGGCAGGAGTTGTCACCTTGTCTGACCTTAAATTATACTATAAAGCCACTTTGATAAAATCAGCATGGTACTGGCATAAAAATGCACCTAAGGCTGAATAGAGAAAATTAGATGATGTATTGAAAACTACAAACTCAGCCACCTTATCTTTCACAATGGATCCAAAGATGTTCATGGGAAACAAAAAGTAATTTCTTTAATAAATGGTGCAAAAAAAAACTACCACTGGTGCTATGTATACCACCATTCACTAAACTACAGCGGAAATGAAAAAGAATTAAGCTCTAAAATAGAAACACTAATTCTTCTGAAGGAAAATGCAGTTAAAAATTTTATAGTCCTAGGTGGAGATACAGAGTTCATAAAATAAAACCAAGCTCACAAGACTTTAAAAAAATCAACAACAGTGATCTCATCTTTCTGAAAATAATTTGAAGATATTCTAATTAATAAATATTTTGAATTTTCTGTTAATTTTGTGTTCCACTGTGGAATATTAAATATTCCATTTTCTAGAATACTTTAGGAAATTTTTGAGTATTAGAACAAATTGCAGAATTACAAAAGTGTCCAAAAGCATTACCTGTGTATCAAATACTAAGCAGTGAAATAAAAAATGGATAAGAGCACATGGTAGTCCTGTGAATAAAATAAGAAAAGGTCAGTTCCTTATTTGAATATAGCACGTGTGATAGAAGACACCCAAAGAACAGTGCTTGGATATCATTATAGTAACTATTACATTTGAATCTAATAAAATTCTTATCCTTCTCCTTTACTACTATGGTCCATGTAACTTATTTATACTAGAATAGAAAGTATTATAAGGTCAGTCAGTGCTGTTTAAAGTTTTAGCACAATGTTTGATGCATGCTAGCTATTCAATGAATATTACTGTTTTTATTATTAATATTAAGATTATTAATTATGATGAATAATTAATATCTAATCATTAAAGATGAATGTGATATTAAATGGACAACATTTGTATAATGTGAACAAAGATAGAAATAATAGTACTGACAGGATTACAGTCTTCCAAGAACTGCCTATATTGTCTCTTTCTTAAAAAAAATTTATTTGGTAAGAGGTCTCACTATGCAGTTCGAGCTCACAGTGATTCTCCTGTCTTAGCCTCCCCACTGCTGGCATTACTGGTGTACACCAGCAAGCCTGATCTCATTGTCAGCTCGGCACCTGAAGCTGGCACAGCATACATTACCAGGGATAGAACCCGGTCTTTGCACTTTCCATGCAGGTGCTTAGACTGTCGAGCGATTTCTTCAGCCTGTATCGTATCTTGAACACAAGAAAAAAACATTGCAGAGGGGAACTGTGCATGTTAACATATGTATTCAAAATAATACATTTATTTCTTTTAGCTGTATCTAACTCAATTTTGCCCCTGTAATGCATTAAGGGGACACAAAAAAATAGATAAAACAGTATGCTAAGTCAGAATTATAAATGCTATATTAATGAAGGTGTAATTCATTTACGCCAAAGCAACTTGCATGGTGAGAGTGCATGGTATTGGGTAAATTCTGACACTGTCAATATGTCTCTCCTGCTTTGTTTTTCCTTATTTTTACAATATCCTAAATTGAGAATTCCTTTCTTACTATTATATTAATGTGCTATTTGTACCAGTGATTCCATCATTCTGTGGTCCTCCTGGAAGACTTATATCCTCCTCAATAAACTGCAATCTCGTCTCCCTCAATGGTTGTCTTGCTTATGCTTATATGTTTCTATTTCTTTTGGTTGTATTCCTCTTTCCTCTTATATGAAAGAAAGCAACCTCATGGGCACACATGCATGTCCATCCACAAAGATACATTTTTGTTGCTTGTTTCATAACATTCTATTCAGTTTGAAGCCTCATGATTAATTTACTTGCATAATATTTTAATGTTTTATTATGAAAGTACAAAACATACAAATAATGTAATTTCAATGTATTTCCTGACAACAAGAGTAGTCCCAACTCTTATGAAATATACTCCACTCCCTTCAATGATATAAACATAGTCACAGACCAGCTTAGAAACCTGAAAACAAGGGCAGGCGGTATAGCTCAGCGGACTAAGCACTTGCTTAGGTAAGCGCAGCAGCCAGGGTTCGATCCCTGCTTCCGCTTGCCGCGCCGGCCCCGCCTTCGGGTACGCTCAGCCGTGGATTGGAGTCCGGGCGTGGTGGCACACACCTGTAATCCCAGCACTAGGGAGGCAGAAAGCAGGAGGATCACTGTGAATGTGGGCTGCATAGTGAGACCCTGTGTACAAAAAAAAAAAAAAAAAAAAAAAAAAGAAAAGAAAAGAAAAGAAAAACCTAAAAAAAAAGAAACCTGAAAACAGGCACAAAGGAAATCTGGGGCCAAAATGGCATGCAGTCAGGTCCTCTGATGTCTAGACGGTATTTTCCCTGGGAAATAGACTCGGAAGCAGTGACAGCTTGCAATCTCGGACCAAGCCCATGGACGGTCTAAGCAAAACACACCCTTGTGGTCCTGACAACATTTATAGTGCAATTTTATCACACTGAAATGCCCAACACAGAAACATGGGCTGCAGCCCTATGAGAGCTATGTTTTCTAATGTTTCTATTAAAAATAAACTCCGCATTCAACTCCCTATAGCAACATTATGAATATGATTTTATGAGGATAAATTACTACTATATTTCAACTCAATTGTAAATAGGCTTTTGTGAGCTGCAATGTAGATACTGTCCTCTCCGTAATGCTCTTGCTATTATGGAAAAATGAGTTCTAGGTCTAAGCTAAAAATGATTTTTAATTTTATTAACTTGGAAAATATACTTTACTCAAAACCTTTTTATTTCCTCAAGGCTGAAAATTGAATAATCATTGCACTGGACCAGAAATTATATTTTATTTCCATAAGGTACTATATAGGTATTTAGCACCAAAATTTATCTATAAGAATAGTTTCCCATATATAGTAAACAGTATTTGTCCATTTTCTCCTAAAAAAAATTAGAAGCTTCATTTACTGCAGTTTTATATATGTATATGCACCAAGCCAGCCCTCCATCCCTGCTAATGAAAGTCTTTTTCCTATATAGTCCATCATAACATAAAAATACTTAACAATATAGGCATTCATGTTACTCTATTTTGAGCATTTTATTAATAATTTTTCATTTAATTGATTTATTTAATTCTCTAACGTACCAGATGCTTACTTTTTTATGATTAAAAGTACATTTAAAAATATTGTTCAAAATACAGATATCTGTGAATAATATATATTATAAGTAATTAGCAAACATTAACAATGTTATAATTTGTTTTTTGCTTTAAGGATATAGCTACTGTAAAATAGTCATGATACATACGCAGTTAAAAATCGTAAATGATTACATTGCGTAGAGTTTACTGACAGGCTCTCTCTTGTGTAGTAAGCAACTGTTATAGACATCTCACAGATATACAAGAGAAAGGTGCTAATGCAGCCACTGGAAAATACAAAAAAATCAAAGTAAGTAAGCCAAGCATTGAGTAAGGTAAGTTTGTAAAGAAGGATATAATTCTTCCAGCAGAATCTCAGGAAGACTGTAACCACCAGGTATCATCCTGAAAGCATTCAATATTATGGCCATAAGAGTAAAATATAATTCTACTCCTTGCCACATTAATAGAATATAATTATTTTCGTGGTTTTGATTAGACAGACTGTTTCTATGTTCTCACTTTATGCATTGTGATGAAATGAGTATCCATGCTTATCATACACATGTGAGTCTGTGATTCTAACCATGAGAAAATATTTTATCTGAAGTGGATTATCTACATTACACTTTACCCCAGAAAGAATGGCCATCCTCAAGAAATCAAGTAATTCACTGGGGAGGGATTGTAAATTATTTTAATCACCTGAAAATCAATATGCAGATCTCTCAGAGTCTACAAGTAGAAATTCCGTTTGCCTTAATTATCTCCTTTATGGATATCTTCACGAAAGACTTAAATGTATCACAGTGATATGTGGACATCATGTTTCTAAATAGCACAGCTCATAGCAGCTACATCTTGAAAGCACCCTTTATGTCCATCAACAGACAGTTACAGAGGATGTGTGTGTGATGAGCACTACTATGCCCCAAAGAATGATAAACTGCAGTCCTTTGTAGGAAAAAGAATGGACCCTGAGACCACAGTGACAAGTAAAATAAGCCAGACCCATGTGCTTAGATATCACAGGTTTTTCTTATATGAGAAACAAAAATATAAACCAAGTGGAAAATAAAAGATAGAAAATAGTAAGTAGGGAGAGATTTTTCTCTATGAGCTTTGGAATTAAGTGATGCAGGAAGGGGAAGGGAAGTGAAAGGAGATTAAAAGCAAATACAGGATGTATCTTGTAGGCATGCCAGCCCCACACAAGGAATGTGAACATGGGTATTAGCAACGTATATGAAAAATAATAAAACAGAAGGGCATCATGAGATGAGGGGAGGGGGGAGAAGCAAAGAAGAAGCGGATTGAAAACAACAGTTACAGTGGAGAACTCACAAAGTTAATTCCCCACAAGGAAAGGAAACATCATGAGCTACAACTGTGTATTAATGAAAAGAAAAGGAATGGATTATCTAAAGGTAAGCTCATTTTAATCAAGTTGAAATGTCTTGTATACTGTTTCAATGAAAATGTTCATTAAAACTTAAGCAATAGAGTGAAGAAAGTATATACAATGTACATATAATATAGATACATTTTATACATATGAGAGATGAAGTGTATATATATATATATATATATATATATATATTTATATATGTCTGTGTATAATATATGACTTAATATGTTAAGGGAACTATCATATAACAGAAATATTATATTTGTTTTAAAGTTTTGTTGTATGTGTTTTCAATTTAAAATCAGCAAGAACCGGGGTTAAACACTTTTGTGCAGAGTGTATAGCTCTAAGAAGTACTACCCTCAGGGGTCGTTTCTTAGGTGGTTGCGCCTGAAGCAGCCGTGCTGCCCCCCTTCCCTTTTATGTCCTGAGCTGGATGCACCCACTCCTCCCACGAGCCCCCACAGTCTTTCTGGCACCTGTGCTTCATGAGTCTGCTATGCCTCACTGCCTCAGATGGCCACCCACAAAGCGATCAGAGAGTGTTTGCTGTGCGTCCCTCTTCAGCAGGCGAGGCCCCTCTGTCCTTAGCTCCCTCCCTCATTCAGGGCTCAGTTCCTGGGCAGCTTAGGGTCTGAGTCCTGCTAACTTTGAAGACATTGACCTGAAATCTCCTGGTTCCCAGCCCAAGATGCCAGGCTTCACCTACCTGGTAAGCAGGAAAGCATGAGTGCAAGTGCCTGACACAGTGACAGAAGTCAAAGGTGTTGGCCTTTGGGCCTGCTGTGCCTCATGAGCACCCCTATTCATACTCTTTTGGGCTTTGCCTGGATGCCGGGAAGGGAGGAAATGACCATCAGAACCCTCCTCTATGATGAAGTTGAAGCCAAACCAGATGTGAACCAGATGTGGACCTATTATCACAAGCATTTCAAGAAGCAGGGAGCCTGTGCTCCTACAGTGAGCCAGACCACAAGGTGCTGTTGACAGTAACATTTCTGGGGAGAGTAGCAGAGGGGTGAACAGCAGAGAAACAGCTCCTCTGAGATTTGTGTCCAGACATTGGAACACAGTAATGTGAAGAAGAGAATGAGGGTAGTGGTTACCTGAACCCAGCAAGGATCTGAAGCCAGAACTGATGTTCACAGGGAAAGTGAGAGGACTAGCTCAATACAGAAGGAAGGAGCAACAATGCTTTTGGCCTTGACCTCCAGCTCACCAGGTGGGAGATCCAGCTCCAGCCTCAGAAGCACAGTGACTACTGGAAACTGTACTATGGGGATAGAGCAGCAAGCACAGAAGACTTCAGTGGCTGGTGCGTTATTTAGGATCAGATGCCTGCCAGGAGAAGGTGACTGCCCGTCACCATCTTGGAGAGGGGCTTACTGAGCTCAGAAATCAGAGCAGCTGTGGGCTTGCTCCATCCAGCAGGTCCCAGTGTCAGGGTGAGGTGCCACTGAGTCCAAGTCAGCAAGAGGTCAGTTTGAAAGCCACACACCTGTGCTCACTGAAGTGGTAATGGTAGCAGTAGAAGTAAATCAGTGTGTTTCTACAAAAATTGTCAAACCAGAAATAACTTCTCAGGTATAGCGATATAGGTTAGTGGAATAAGTGCTTGCCTGGCAAGCACAAAGTTCTGAGTTCAATATCAACCCCCCTCAAAAACTTCTCCAGTAACTACTGCAATTATGACCAAAATGAAAGACATGTGTAGGGACTCTAGGACAGGTACACATTAAAAAAAAAATCAATGCTAGAAAGAAAAATCCTTAATATAAGAAAGAAATGGAATCCATAAAACAGATACAAACAGATATCTCTGAGGTTAAAAATTACTTTGAAATTATAGACAGCAGAATGAGTCTGTGTGAAGACAGGATTGCAGTTATTAATCAGAAAAAAATGACAATTTTACATAAACAACAATATATCATGAAATATCATTATAACATCTGCCAGGTGAAGGAACAGAAATAATGGAATAGTGTCGCTCTTAGTTAATGACAGTGCATGAGACAGCATAGACATCAAAAGGACCTCTTCATAGAGGTAATGGCAGAAAACTTCTGGAGTGTAGAAAAAGAATTTGACAAACATAGATATGAGGCTTATTGCTGTGCATTGCATTTAGATGTCTCTCCAGAGCCTCAGGTGCTAATAGGTGATGTTTAGTTTGCCCGGGTGACTGGATCCAGATTGTGTGATGCTCCAATTGATTCATGACACAGTGTGAGACTCATGGGCCCCAGGATTGGGGTGTGTGAGCACCACCTGCTCTAAGCAGCTCAGTCACTATAAGGGGCATAAGAAGCTGTGGTCACCGTTGTTGCTTTGTTTCCTTCTGCACACTATGAAATGTTTCTCCTCTGCAGTGCCACCCTGCTTGAAGCCAGGCAGTTATGGACTGAAGTCTCTGTAAATCATGAGCTAAATCAGCCTTTCCTTCTTTAACTTGTGGATGTTGAGTATTTTGTCTCAGCAATGGAAAAAGTAATTAATATAGAACTCCAATCAACCATGACAAAAAAATACACCAAGGCATATAATATTCAAGATTTCAGAAACTTGGGCCAAGAAAAGAATATTAAAACTATTAGATGAAAGAATCAAATCACCTATAAGAGAAAGACCACCAGAATTACATAAAACTTCTCAAAACAAATCCTGAAGGCAAGGAGAACTTAAGGTGAAGTATTTCAAGCACTAAAATAAAGCCCAGATTTATGGACACAACAAAAATATTTTTTTTAGTTGATGGAGAAATAAGGTACAGTTGATAATGAGCAACTGAAGAAATTCACCACACTAGCAATCCAAAATGTTCTCAGTGACATTCTACAACTCCATGAACTCCAACAGAGCTAATCCTTTAGGCAAGGCAAATAAACAGAGAAGGAATAAAGAGAATAAACAAATAAATAAGATGACAAGATAACTCAATACATATGTTATAACCATGGTATGAATTCACTAATGAAAAGAATCCAATTGGTAGAAAAGGTTAAGAAAAAAGATTCAATAATATGCTTTATATAAGATCTACATTTAATTAAAAAACAAATTCATAGACTTCATGTCAAAAAAATACTACATGTCACATGAACCTGGAAGAAGGGTGGAGGTAACTATTCTATTTGCAGACTATGTAGATTTAAAGGCAAAATTCATTAAGAGACACAAAGAAAATTACTATTGCCTTTTAAAGGGAACAACCCAAGAAGAGAAGCTAAGGAGTATAAATACATACATTCCAAATACTGACACACCAGCTATGTAAAACCTGTATTGACAGATATAAAATAATCAAAAACATTAATGCAATTGTAATGGGGACTCGCAATACTCTACTGTAAGAAATAGACATATCAGAAAACAGCAAGAAATGTTAGAACTCAATGGAATTTAATGGATTTCTACAGACTGTTACACACTACAACATTAGAATACACATTCTTCTCATCTTCTTATGGTTCATTCTCCAAAATAGATGATATACTAGCTCTCAGAGCATGCTGAAGTAACTACAAAGGAAATGAAATTATCCCATGCATATTATCAGAGCACAGTGGAATGAGAATGGCTGAGTGGAATAAGAACTTCCTCCAAGGGCCTGAGTTTGATCTCCAGTTCCACCAAAAAAAAAAAAAAAAAAAAAAAAAAAAAAAAAAAAAAAAAAAAAAAAAAAAAAAAAAAAAAAAAAAAAAAAAAAAAAAAAAAAAAAAAAAAAAAAAAAAAAAAGGTAAAGAAAATCAGTGACAGAACAAACCACATGAACATACACACATAGAACTTAAATAATATCCTCATGAATAACCAATGAGTTGCAGAAGAAAATAAAGAAGAAAGTAGACAGTTTTTTACAGTTAAATGATATCATGCCAGAAATTTTAGAATGCAATAAAAGAAATTTACAGGGGAAATTTATAATGGTTAATATCCATATCAGGAAAACAAGGCAAACTCAAATTTTAAATCTCTTGCTTCTAGGAAAGAAGAGCAAGTGCAACCCAAAGTTCCTACTAGGGAGAAAAATCATAAAGATCAGAGCAGATGTTAATGAAATGTAGACTAAGAAAATAATAGAAAGAATTAGTGAAGGGCAAGTAGCTTTTTTGAAAGATTAATTGAAGCTGGAAAACTGCAGTAGTTAATTTTCTCATTGTTGAGACAAAATACTCAAAGTCAAAGGAAGAAAGTCTTATTTTTTTTTTTAATTTTACTTTTGTTTTATTGAAGTACAAATATCGATGAGACAGTTTTAAGATACCTTGACAAGAAGGATTTCATAAATTAATACATTGCAAACTGTTTTCATAATGCTTTGGTATCATAAAAGGTGTATACATGATATTATACTTACAGACATTATTATATCAGTAAATTAAGAGACTGTAGCTGTTTGCATATCTTATTTTTTATACCTGAATTACATCAAAGATTCAATAATTAATACTTTCTACCTTGTTATTTTCCTAGCGGTTGTCCATAGTACCAGAAGCTGACATAATATCCTGTCCAACCACCATTGTGCAAATCTTGCCCCTCATAGAATTACGTAGAAGCACAGTGTTATCTATCCCAACTGTACTGTCTATACACACACATCATGATTCTTCCTTTCTATACCCCTTCCTTGCTCTATACCTGTCAGAGATGGGCACTCTATTGTCATTCAACTAACTTACGTGCTTGAACAGAAAGTCTTATTTGATTTGGAGTTGGTAGAAGTTCCAGGCCATAATTCATTCCAGGGCAGGGTGGCTTTCCACAGAAGAACCATTTTTTCTGTTGGGCAGGAGAGAAAAAGAATATCAGCACCCACCCCAGCAGTGTCATTTTGATTTTGTTGCATTCTTTCTAGGCTGCTGCGATTAGGGTTGTGCCAGGCATATGAGTGAACAGATTACATATCCTTAAGCCCAGCATCACACACTCTAAATTCAGCTAACTCTGAAAAAGCCCTATGTAAGACTGCATGAGGTTTGAGAGGGAATCCTAGAAACAGACCGTAGCACAGATCTTTTCCTAACTTTACCAAAAACTTAACAAAAAAGAATGAGCAAAATCCAATCAAGCAGAAATGAAATGGCAGAAAGCAAAGCAGATCCTGCATTAGCAAAGTTGAACCAAGAACGTATAAAACCTTTGAAGAACCCAATGTCAGTCAGTAACTTCAAGATGTAATTAAAAGTGTACCCACCAAGAAAAATGTAAACCTTGAGAGATTCACTGCTAAATTCTACAAAAATTTATGGAAGATCGAAGGTCTCTGTTTCTCAATCAGTTTATTGAAATTGAAAATGAAGCAATACTCTCAAATTTATTTCTTGAGACAAACATTACCATGATATAAAACCCAGGAAATATTCAACCAAAAATATAATTATAGGCCAATGTTCCTAATGAATATAAATCAAAAGTCCCCAGTAAGACACTGGTAAGCAGAATGATCAAATCTTCTTGAAGACTATAAACCATGACCACGTAGGATGTAATCCAGGAATCCAGGATTGATTGAACAGATACATATTACAAAGCACTATATGCCATATTAATAGAGTCAAAGTTAAAAGCAATATGATTATCTTAATAGATACAGAACAAACATTAACAATGTGCAACACTGATTGATGATAAAACCCTAAAAAAACTGGAAAGGATGGACTTTATCTCAATTTGATAAAACCATATACGACAAACCAACAGTAAACAGAATAATGAGTTTCAAAAACTGACAGTTTTTCAAAATCAGGTACAGACACAGCTGTCCATTGTCTGTACTCTTGCTACAGTTCTGAAAATGTTAGAAGAAGAAATTGGACAAAGGAAAGAAATAAAAGTAATAAGGACAGGAAAGGAAGTTCAATAATCACTATTTGAAGATGACATAAAACCACAAAAAGCCCCCCAAAATGTACCAGAAGAATTCTTGATTTAACCCTCAGATTGAGAAGCAAAGCTGTACATAGGATCAATGCTCAAAAATGAATAGTGTGCCAGTACAAAATAACAAACTCATAAACAGAGAATTTAGAGAAACAATATCTTTTGCAATAACTGCCCCCAAAATGAAATATATACTGCTCTATCTAACAAAGGATGGAAAAGACATTTCCATTGAAAACTACTATACTCTAAAAAATGGAGATCAAAGAGGAATGAGAAATTGGAATGATATCCATTGTTATTGATTAGGAAGAATAAATACAGTGAATTGGGCATACAATTCTGACCAAGATACCTGTGACACATCTCACGGAATAAGAGAAAACACTCCTAAAATATACATGGAGCCAGATGACAGCTAGACGAGCAGAAGTAACGCAGTTCATCAAAGGCAAAGCAGGGGATATCACAAGCCCTGACTTGAAATTACACTACAGAGGTATGTGCTAGGAGCAGCATAGTTCTGGAAAAGAAAAAGAAGGAGGAGCGAGAGGAGGCAAAAGAATCAGGATCTGCTGAATATCAGAACAAATCAGAGTCAGTGACAGACGTACTCAGCCAATTTATCTTTGACAAAAGATCCAAACACATTCACTGGAAGAAAGATATCCTTTTAAATAAATGGTTCTTGGAAAACTGGCTTTCCACATGCTAAAGATTAAAATTCAAAATATAATTTTCACCAAACACTTAGCTACAGCCAAAATATATAAAATATCTATATGCTAAAATAATTTTTTGGAAGACAGAATAGTTAGTGCTTGAAAACATTGGTGTATGCAAAATCTTTATGAACAAAACTCCAGTTATACAAGAAATTTCACAGAGAATTAACAACTGAGCCCTCCTATTATTAAAAAGTATTGGCACTGCAAGAGAAATCAACAATAGAGTTCTGAGACAAGGCATATTATTTGAAAAAGTGTTGTCTAAAATTCCTCAGACAAAGAACTAATATCTAGATTTTATAATGAATTCCAAAAATCAGACCTCTAAAATTTAAAGACTGAACCCAAAAAATGCACACCAGAAATAAATACACACTTCTCAATTGAATATATGCAATTGTCAAATAAAATTATAAAAAATGTTCACAGCATTGGTCATTTGAGAATTGCAAATTAAAACCACAAGGAAATTCCATCTCATGGTAGGAAGAATGGCTATCATCAAGAAATCAACCAATAACAAATATTTGAGGAACTGAGTAAAAAGGAGCTGCTTCACTGTTGATGAGAACGTAGACTGGCTCAACTACTGTGGAAATTAGTGTTCCTTAAAAAACAAAAAGCTGATGGTTGATGTGACCTAGCTATTAATCTTCTTGGTATCTTCCTGAGGAATTACAAGTATTATAACACATGATATACACACCTATCAAAATAGAAGCATCCATTGTATTACCGAAATCTTGGAAGTTACCCAAATGACCATCAATGAATGAACTGTTAAAGAAGTTTTGGGACTGTTTTTATACAATGGAATAGTAGTCTTCCATAAGAAAGGGTAACATGGAGTCATTTTTAGCTAAAGAGACCCACCTTGAAAACATAATCTAAAATTAAATAAAATGGGCACACATTTGTAAACAGTGAACTGTTTCTTTCCTTTTTTTTCTTTTCTTTGTTTTTTATTTAGTACAGGGTCTACAAGGTCTCACTACAGATTGGACTTGTGATTCTCCTGTTTTCAGCTTCCCAAGTGCTGGAATTATAGGCACCTAATTGTTTCTTTGATGTGAGAAATCTAAATTACAAATGAGGACCATATTTTATAATATATATTAGGAACTAGAAAGAGAAAATACAAATTTGAAGGGGGAAATGGATAGGATGGGTAGATGGAAGGAATGGAGAAGCAACAACAGAACAGAAAGAAAAATGGGATGAAAACTTTTGTAAAAGAGAGTAAGATATTTTGAAGGGTGGGAAGTTGAATAGGAAAAAAAAATAAAGAAAGTATGTCATGTACAGCTACAAACTCCCCATTATGTTATCATCATATATTTCTAAAATGCACCAACAAAATTTCAAAAATACAGCAGCGAGGACAAGAAATTAATTTGACAAATCTAAAGCTTTTTCAAAATGTCACTTCAAATTTATTTAAACAAATCTTAAGTTTATTATTTTAAATGGATTTTGATATAATGTTTATATATTATACTTCAAAAATTGTTTTAGAAAAATTGATTTTAGAACAAACTCTCTAGAAAGAGAATTTTATATAATAAAATTATACCACTTCTGATAAAGTATCAGTATTTTAAAATTATATTAACTCATTAATAAACCCTACAGGTTCCATCATAGTTGTGGCATTGTATAATTCAAATACAGTGCATAAGATTCATAATGTTTCACATGCTTAGTAATATCTGTATTTGTGTTATTGCAATGGAGAAAATGTGCTAATGTACATGTAAAGATTTTTGAAATATAATTTACGTTCCACTGAACTTCATCATTTAAAAAATATGTCTAAAGTCTATTTCCATTGCTTTCAAATGTTCACAAAGTTGTGGAACAATTGTCACAATTTTAGAATATTTTTACGCTATGCCAGAGGAAGGCTGCACCTGTTTGCTGACCTTTGGTGCTGAATTCATACCCTGGCCACTATCCTGCAGTTACGAATTGATACTGTCTTCATGGACTTGTTTATTCTCTATTTTCTTATAAGTTGCATCACAATATATTGTCTTTCAACTTTTTTTTTTTACTAAAATACTACTATTTCTGTTGATGTTATAACATTTATCACCAGAGATATTCCTGAAGTTATGTTGAGATTATATCCTGGTAAATTCATTATAAAATTTATAACACTGTTAATGAACAACATCACTAACACCCAAACCTGTGGAATGTTATCCTTTAGCAACAAAATACACTGTGGAGTCCACATACTTGACCCTCCAAGTCCAGTGGCTGAGAGGGAGCATCAACTCGGTGCAGCCGCCCAGCGTTTGCAGACGGCACCGTGTGGCACATCTTAGCGCAAATAGAGACCCAGTTTCAAAGTATGTTTTTTACTGAATGAACGCTGGTTTTATAAAACCAGCGCTTTATAAAGCGTTGAAATATAATTTACATTCCACTAAACTTCCTCATTTAAAAACATTTATAGTATTTCAAGGTTGAAAAAAATCATAAATCCATAATAATATTTGTCTCTATATTTTTATAAATTTTGTAATTTTGACCTCTTCAGACAAATCACTATTGTTGTGGAATGCTGGACTGTGTTGGATTGTGTCTTCGAGTTCAGGCACCTAAAATGGTTGAATGACAATGGACTGCCCATCTTTGACAGATGTAGACAAAGGAAGGGGTATAGAGAGGAAGAATCACGATGTGTGTGTACGGACAGTACAGTTGGGATAGATACGCCATGCTTCTACATAATACTATGAGAGGCAAGATTTGCACTAATGGTGGTTGGACAAGATATTATGTCAGCTTCTAGTACTATGGACAACCACTAGGAAAATAACAAGGTAGAAAGTATTAATTATTGAGTCCTTGATATAATTCAGATATAGAAAATAAGATACGTAAACAGCTACAGCTACACTCTCCTAATTCACTGATTAGAGACATATGGTATAATAATGTCTGTAAGTATAATATCATGTATGCAACTTATACGATACCAAAACATTATGAAAACAGTTTGCAAAGTATTAATTTATCGAATCTGTCCTGTTAAGGTGTCTTAAAACTGTCTCATTGACACTTGTACTTCAATAAAATAAAAAATTGTGATTTTAGCATTTTAATTTATGTTTATGGTACATTTTAAGTTAATTTTGCTCCATATGATGAACTTTTTTGGTTTTATATTTTTAGTACGGGGTCTACAGGGCCTCACTATGTAGATTGGACTCATAGTGATTCTCCTGTTTTCAGCCTCAGAAGTGCTGGGATTACAGTCATGCACCAGTATGTCTTAATCTCATTTGCAGTCTCAGCATGCCCTGGGGGTGGGGCTGGCACTCATGCTGGTATGGAACCCCAGGCACTGCCCCTTCCTAAGCAGGCACTTTAGTCAGCTGAGCTATGTGGCCAGACCTTATGATGAAGAATTTTAATGTCATTTTTTTTGTAGGTGGTGAGGGATAATTATTCTAAAACTGCCAAAATTATTCATTTGTAATTATGTCTCTTTGCTACCATTTCCAAGAATCATTTTAATGTAAATGTAATCACTCTTACATAAATTTTCAATTCTTTTATTGAGGTAAATGTCTATCCATAGTTTATTGCTAATCTCGATTACTGTAAGTTTGTAGTACGTGTTGCAGTGAGGACCTGAGAGTCTTGCAGCAGTAGTCTTTGCCTGCAGCCTTGCTTGACTACTTTTAAAAAATTAAATTTTAATATAAATTCAAGTATGGTTTTTGTCATCTTATGAAAAACTGAAAGTGAAATTTGATAGGGCATGTTTTGTATCTGGCATCTGTAGATTAATTTAGGAAGGGTCATTATCTAAAGAAAAGTATGATTCTAAGACATAGACATGATCCAGCCAAATAGCTCAAGGGAATAAACCACCTGCAAGCAGGTGTAGGGGCCTGGGTTTCGATCCCTGGGCCTGCTGTGCTGACCCCGCCCCCAGGGTGGGCTGAGAGGGCAATTAAGAATGGGTATGGTGGATATACCTGTAATCCCAGCACTTGGGAGGCTGCAAAGAGGAGAATCACTATGAGTTTGATCTAGTAGCGAGACCCTGAACACTCTAGATCCTTCCCTAAAATACAAAATAAATAAATAAATATATAAATAGCATGAACATGTATATTTTAAAAATACTAGTATTTTCTTAAATATATTTCAACTATGTCTTTCAGTATAAAAATGACAAATTTCTTTCATTTATTTTGATGTATCTTATGTTATTTTAACTAAAACATTTCTAATTTCATTTTTGTATTATTCATTTTAGTGTATACAAATAAAATTTATTTTTATGCTTACTTTGTGCCCTAAACTTGCTGACCTTGTTTATTAATTTTAATAAGTTTATTAGATTTTTTTATTATTTTCTACTATAGTTTTCTTAGATATCTTAGTATCTGCTCCATTCATGGTAGTATTGATATGTTATTTTTATCTCTACCATTTTACTTCTTCCTTTATAACTCATACTATCATTTTTTGTGTTCCTCTTGTTTATTTTACATTAACAAAATATTTTGTCCTGTGATGTTTTAATACTATTAATTATTTTACCCAATACTTAGGTATTTTCTTTTAGTAGCTCTCCTAGCACTTACGGTATTTACTTTGTCTAAACACAAGTTGAATTCATACTAAATCTCATGAGCTATGAAGCATTGTTGCTATGCAACTCTATTTTCATTCTCTGACTTTGTCCTGTATTTGTTTCATAAATTTTATCTGTGGATGCTAAAAACACAGTGATTTATTGTTATTATTACAACATTGTATAACTTTATATCTTATAATTGAGCTGAAGTAGCAAAGTAGTAAGTGTATATGAAGACTTGGTTTTACTGATATTTTATTTGCTATGTGTGGTCTTTTGCTTATGTTTCCATGGCTCCAAGTGAATCTTCAGGCATCACTGCCTTACTCTAGTGTAGCTTCTTTCCTGTCTACCTTCTTCGTGCTATTATATCATCCGATTCTACACATATTGTTTCATACAGTTGCTTTTTAATCAGTTAGGAAAAATGAGAAAAATGTGTAATCATGGTGACTTTAAATTACTTTCTAATTTCTTTTATACTTCCTTTTACTTTTTCACGTGGATTCAAATTGTTGCTGTTATCATTTTATTTCTGCCTGAAAAAAGTTTCTTTAATATCTTTTTTTAAGGCAGTTCTACTACAAACACAATTTCACTCTTACAGTCTCACAAGTGCACTCCTGATTACTGCCTTTGCACGAACCTTAGCATGTATGCATTTTACTTATTTTGTGTAATTTCACATTTCATTTACATTATTGAAGGTTTATTGACAGAAACATAGTAAGGTTAATCAGAGCAACAGAGGAACTACAATGTAGAATAAAATAATGCAGATTGTATCCTTTTTTAAAATGTCCATATTTTATTTTAAAGAGCAAAAGTAAAACAAAATTTCAAAACAAGATAATAGGAGAACATTAGGGCCGTCAAGATACCTCGTCAGTCTAAAGCGCCTGCTTAGGCAAACTTAGGCGGGTACACGGACCAGGGTTAGATTCCCCCTGCCACATGCTGTGCCAGCTCCAGGGCAGGCTGAGCCAGACAGAATAAACAAACAAACAAACAAATAAATAGTTAAATAAAAATTTTAAAAAGTAACAGTGATTAACAGTAATAATATCTCAAAGTACAAGTATAGGCTTTTAATTGTTCAAGCAATATTGACAAGTATTTCATTTCAATCAATTAGGAAAAATTAGAAATATAAGCCTGTTACCAAATATATATATATTGATAGTTTTTTTCTTCTTTCACTCATCTCTCTTTTTGAATAGTATCTTCTCATTTCCCAATATCTATTTCACATATTGGATCTTTTTTACTCTCTTAGATTCTCACACTAGAATTTTTACACATGTCACTCTGATTTATTTTACATATGAGCATGATATTGAGTTGTTCATTCATCAATAGAAGTCTTCAATTGATCCTACTTTATGGCTGAGTAATACTCCATTACATAAAAACACCACAGCTTGTTATACATGCCTTGGTTTATCAGCTATTGGGCAGTTTCCAAGATACAGCTATTATAAATTGTGCTGCTATGAACATGAGCACACATACATCACTGCAGTGCATTTCTAATTCTTCTGCGAAAATACTCAGAAGAGAACTAGCTCAATCAAATGTGACCTGGAATCATAGGGTCTGAGGACTCTGCACACTGTTTTCCACAGTGGCTGGGCCAGTCAACTTCCCCCCAACTCTTTGTCAGCTTGTAACACCCTACAGGACAGACCCACCATGGTTCTGTGTGTCAGTGGTTGACAGCATAAGAGGAAGAACTGGAAAAGAAGAAAGGAGTGGCTGAGGAGCTGGTGGATCTCCCACAGGAGATTGTCATACTGGATCTCCTAATCAACTCAGCTATTCTCCTAATCAAAGGAACTGAGAACCTTATGGTTACTCTGAATGGCTGCAGTTCATTTTAGAGAATCTCTGGTCCTTATTTGAAGCCTCCCTTTCTGGCTCCAGAGGGGAAGATGGTGCACTGCCAGTGTTCCGCAGAAGCTTGTCCTGCTGGGTTTCCCGATGTGGACTCACTGCTCTCATTGTCAGAGAAGCTTAGAACCTCATTTCCCCTAAGGATGTCTGTGGTAACTTTGAAGGCAGCTCGGGATCTTACTTTAAACATCACTTCCTGGCTCCAGTGCAGATCTCTGAGGCTGCTGGCAGATCCTGCATCCTGCTGGCACAAACTTTCTAACTTCTATCTCTGACTTTGGGCTTTCTCTAAGCATATCTATGGAACAGACTTGCATGAGTTCTGGCTTTTATTCACTTGTTTTATTGGTTCAATGTATCCGTCTATTAGTAACAGCGAGGCATTTATAACCTCAATATAATTGATAGTGGTTATTTTCCTTTTCATGTTCATTAGTACTTGCCTTATATAGTGTAATGCACTGGCCGTGGATACATATATGGTTGTTATCTTCCTTTTTGGATTGTTTTCTTTATAAGGGTACAGTGAACTTCCTTGTCTCTCTTAATCAGTCTTGACTTGAAATTCATTTTTTCTGTCAACAGGATAGCCACCTCTGCTTTTTAATGGGTGCGTGATGCATGGAGAATTGTTATCTATCCTTTGATTTTTAAGGTATGCTTTTATTTCTTTATTTATTGGTATTTAGTGCAGGGCGTTCTACAGGATCTACAGGGTCTCACTGCACAGATCAGACTTGCAGAGATCCTGTGGTCAGCATCCCAAGAGCCGGGGTACAGGGGAGTGCCACCAAACCCAGTCTCAGTCACCCTCTCAGTGCACCTAGGGGAGGAGCCAGCATGGCAGGCCGGGGATCGAACCTTCAAACCCTGCTTCTGCCTAAGCAGTAACTTCGATCTGCTGAGCTATCTGGCAGGCCCTTTTGGTTTTATTTTACAATAAAATGCTTTTCTTCTTCCAGCATAATTTTGGCTCTTGCCTCTCAACCCATTCTGCCTGTCTGCATCTTTTGTTTGGTGAGTCAAGGTCATTAGCATTGATGGATATAACTGATAAGCACAGATTTAGTATTGTCATGTTACGTTCATGTTGTTCACTTCCTGTTTTATCCTATCTGTGGACTCTATTGGGGGAATCCTTTTTCAAAGCTCATGGGGTTATAATCCTCTTTAGCTGTTCCTAGAATTTCCTTCAAAACATTTTGGAGTGTTGGTCTGAGTATGACGAATGTCCTAAATGTTCTTTGTCATGGAAGTATATTATTTTTCCATAACTTTTGAAAGGTAATTAGAGGCAGTACATGTAACAGGGTTGGCATATATCTGCTGTTAAAACTTGGAATAATTCACTTTAAGCTGTCTTTTTTTTTTGGAAGTACTGGGAATTGAACTCAGGCACTTGCCAGGGAAATGCTTATTTTACTGAGCCATCTTCCTGGCTCAGTCTAAGCTGTCCTTGAGTTGAGGATTTTTACTGAGAAATCAGCTGTGATTCTGATTGCATATCCTCAATAGTTGATTTTTTTCTCTTTTCCATAACAAATTTTAATACTCTGCTTTTGTGAAGAATTTCTGGAATTTTGACTATGACATATCTGGTAGCAGATTGTTTTTAAAAATATTTATTTTATTTTTAAAAAGAATAGAGACTGGACATGGTGGCATGTGCCTGTAATCCCAGCTCTTGGGAGGCTGTAATCAGGTGGATCACTGCAATTCCAGTCTACTAGTGAGACCCTGAACACCCTGTAGACCCTTCCCTAAAACACAGAAAAAATAAAAATAAAAAGAATGAGAACTAGTAAAAAAATCATTTGAAGTGATATAGAATTTCATTAATAAAATGAGGAATTCAATAATAGCTGTTTTATTGCATATTTTGTCTTCAGATTAGTTGTCCAGATTACCAGATATTGTAAAGCCCAAATAATTACTAAAAAGCATACATGAGGTTGCGCCGCCATCCTGTTCTGTATGCGCCGCCTTAGTACATCAACAAACCATGTCAGCTTGTACAGATACTGCCTGATGTTATGTCTGCTTATGGCCATAGAGCTTAAATCACCTATATTCCCAAAACAAAGAGGACACACAAACCTCAGCTGGGGCCTAGCTTAGAAAAACATTTAATCTCTAGTCTGGGAACACTCTCCTAAGACAGGCCATTGTGACCCAGCCAGTCTTGAAAACAGTCAAAACCACAGAGTTAACTCATAGTTGTCCTTTTGTCTGCCCCTCTTAGTTTCACTAAAAAGCCATATATTCTTAAATCCACCAACTATTTTAAAGGTCAACCTAAACTAACCAATGCGATCTGCTTCTGTAATCTCGCTTGCTCCCTCCCCATTTTGCAGTTTTTACCTTTATAATCTAAGCCCGATCGTTCATTGGGGCTTCTGAACCTGTGTGTTTGGACAGCCCTGCGTATACGTAGAAAATAAAGCTTTTCCTTTGTGATTTACATGAGAGACTGACTCTTGGGGTCTTCCTTCACGGTGACTTGACCCTAACAATATAAGCATGCAAAATTGCTCAAAAACTTAAAAAGAGATAAAACAGTATTAACTGATCCTTTCAATAACAAGCTACAATTATCAATACTATTTTGTGCATATACATATACATATATGTTTAGTTTTCTTTCTTTCTTTCTTTCTTTCTTTCTTTCTTTCTTTCTTTCTTTCTTCTTTCTTTCTTCTTTCTTTCTTTCTTTCTTTCTTTCTTTCTTTCTTTCTTTCTTTCTTTCTTTCTTTCTTTCTTTCTTTCCTCCTTCCCTCATCCCAGTTGTTCCTTCCCTTTGAACAGATTCTTTCCCTCTCTCAGTATCTATTTTACCATTCAGATTTAATTTACTTTTTCAGGTTCTTACATGGGGAGACAATATGTTTATGTATGCAGGCCTAATTTATTTTGCTTGTAAGTATAGTCTCTAGTTACATCCTTTTACCTATCAAATCCTAGAGTTTATTTTTCTTTACAGTTGAGTAAACTCCACTGTAAGACAATACCATATTATATTATACATTCCTTAGTTGGTGGGCATTTGGGTTGTTTACAGTGTTTAGCTATGACAAATTATATTGCCATAAAAATGGAAGTGCACATATTTCTGTGGCATGATGTTTTCAGTTCTTCTGGAAAAATACTCAAGATGGAATAGACTGCTTGAATGGGACTACTAATCCTAGTGTTTTGAAGAATCTCCACCATGATTTCAGTGTTGATTATTTTCAGCATAGCTAATTGAACATTTATATGCAGCATTTATCTGTATTTCAAATTCTTTTTTCCTAGCAGGTGAACTTTCTGTCATGATATATATTATATATATATATATAATATATTATATATTATATATATATAATGCTTTTCACTATTCCAATGAATCTTATTATTCTGCTGCAGATCACCTAGCAGCTGATGGATTTAATTCATCTGCTTCCTTGCTATTTTTAAGAAATCTTTCTTTTCATATTTGCTAACCCCAATTGTGCTTTTTATATCTGTGACTGTGTCCTCACACTGGCTGATTCTGCTGTGAAAATTTTCAATTGAATTTTTATTCTCCTGTATATCTTCTTGAATCTCTCTTAAAACTTATGTATCTTCTGTATTGTGAACATTTATGATTTTCATCACTTTCTTAAGCGCCTCTGTTTTTTATTTGCAACTGCTCTGGGGTTACTAAGCATTATTTCCACTGTGCACAGCACCTATGCAGTTATCTCAGAAGTTATTTCTGATTTTCCTAAATTCAATGGCATTCTGTTACTGCTCAGAGAGACCAGGTGAGTGTCTTTTGGGTTAATTCACCCCATTGAGTTGGATATCTAATGTTTCATCTTTTTAAAGTATCTTCTTTTTTTTTTTTTTCAAGTTTAATCCCTGGGTTGATGCAAGTGAACTGTTTGTGGTGAGTTTCTTTAATGCTAGTATTTAGAACCACTGCAAAATGACTACTTTTTTGAGAAGTGTTCCAAGTGCAGTTGTTTTGAGTGTATTACAGTATTTTACCCATTAAAATTGTTGGTGAGATGTTTCTATCTGCTTGGCCTGGCCACTGGTATTTTGGCACTGTGCCACAGTATTTTCCATGGTCATTGTCAGTATTGGAATACCAGGAAGAACATCTAGTTAGAACAATTATGTCACTTTTGCACAAAGTGGTACCATCAGTAATAACAATAGCTAGAAATACAGCCTAGAAAAAGATAAACTGAGTTAACCATTTCCAGCCCTTATCTAATGAAATACATTTGTGGTTCTATAACAACATCTAAAACAAGCCAGAAAATTATACGCAATATATAAGCCTCTAATATGTTGATACTATCAGGAATTTAAAAGAGGTTAGGGTGATAACAGAGAAATACAACAGAAAGATTTGCAGTAAGCCTGGAGGATAAAGGGTGGTCATCATGCCTTTGGAAAACTGGTGCACAAGACTAGAGAGGAAGACAGAAATAATTGTTAAAAGAAGAACAAAACACAAGTAGAATGACAAAGAGGCTAGAAGCCATGTCCAATGTCCATACTCACATAAAAATAATGAAAGACAAAAAAAGCAGAAAGAAAACCACCGAGCTAGAGAGAGAGAGAGAGAGAGAGAGAGAGAGAGAGAGAGAGAGAGAGGAAATCAGTACAGTTTCAGGTCTGTCTCTGCTGTTGTTATCAGACAATACATGGAGAGAGTCCAGCACTGTTTAATTTATTCCACCGAGCCAGCATAGCTTTATGATATGTTACTAGATATTCCCAGGAAGCTTAAACTTTTATATTTCCTGAAGATCAGTCTGTACTCTGGCCATAGGAGCCAGAGCCAGACCCATTCAGCCCGCAGTAGTCAGTTGCCCTTCCAAGGCGGACCTGAACCCACTTGGGAGCTTCTGCATGGAATTAGCAGTAGCTCTGAGCTCCGCGCTCAGCTGGCCCCTGCCCAGGTGTGATCTCAGTCAACCACTCTCTCCAGAGAGACAACACGATCCTCCCGAGCTAGTGTAGCCCTTCATATCCACTGCTGCATCTCTCTTTTGAGGCCTTTGGAATTGCAGGCCGTCACCCTGTGTCCACAGGTTTAAGTCCCTTATCCTTTACAGTGAATTCAGACTTGGCGAAGGGTCCCCCAGTTGTCCCCTTCTTCGCTGAAGCTTCTCTCTTCACTCTGTTGGTAGGTTTCAATTCTCACTACAGAACGTTTCTGGATTGGGGGCCTCAGTTCCCCTCTTCTTGCCTTCCTCAAATTGCTGTACCTTGGTGTCTGGATGGCAAATCCCAGAGACCTCTTTCTCTGCTGCTTACCACTGGGCCATCTTGGTTCTCCCTGAATTATCTTTTTGATAATAGCTTTCTTATTTGACTTTTTCATCCAGATAAATTTGCTGAAAGTTATTCCAAGTTACTGATGAAATAACAGTCATTTATATGGTGTCATTTGCATGGAGAGTTTTATGTGAACATGTCAGTATTCTTCTGGAGCAAAATGTCAAGAGTCTAAACATTGGCTTGTACAAAAGCTTTATATTAATATATAAACAAACTTTCACCGGAGTTGTTCCATTTTGTATCTTCACCAGCAAAGTGTTACTGATCCTATATCTTCCTAATTCTTACCAGCATTTGACACTGTCATTATTATCAAGGTAATTCTGGCTCCTAGATTGGCTTTATTTTGCCTTTCTACAACTGCTAAGAAGTTGAAACTTTTTTCATGTTTTCATCTGATATTTGGACACATTGTCACTTTTTCCCAGTGTTTTGTGCACCTTTTTTTAGTGTTGTTTCAAGTGATGTTTGTATATTCTAGTTACCAGTTCTTCATTGGATGTGTCATTCGAAAAATTCCCTCGCAGTCAGTGGCTTCCTTCATCCTCTTAACAAGCCAGGAGCTTTATATTTTGATAAACACTAATTTTTTTATATGTATCCTCTTATGAATCATAGTCCTTCACTCAAATCTGCAGATATGTGCATCCTAAAGACTTCTCTCATTTGTTTCCAAAAGTCATACAGTTTTCCATTTTATAGTTAAGCACATGATTTAGTTTCAGTTTTACTTACAGTTTTGTAAAAGATCTGAGAACTGGGTTAAAATTTCTGTGTGTTTGTTTTTTAATTTTTATTTGTATTGATATTCAAGTACTTGGGCACCATTTATTAAATAATCCCCATTCATTATGATTGTAAATAAGAGTATTTGAAAGTATAATTGTAAACATTATTGCTTAGTACTAGGAGGTATTTATCAATATAATGGAAAGTATCATTATAGATAGTGTTTATTTTTTAATATCTAAATATGCTGTCCAAATGTTTGTATTATGTATTCTTTGTCACATAAGTTTTATATTATATTTTTATTATATAATGTAGGATGTAGCATATATTATATTCTATATATTGTTTCATAATTTATAACTTCATATTTTTATTAACATTAATTTCTCTATGAATTTTCATGAAAATAATGAGGAAAATATATTTAATTTCATGTTGCATGTATTGATTTGGGAATTATCTTCATATTTTAAAAAATTCAATGGATATTAGCAATGTATTATTCTATGTGATTTTATTGAATTGAGTGAATTATTTAGTTGACATGATAATTAAGTATTGATTGGTACAATTTTTTCTGAGCACTCATTTAGTTTTTGTTCTAATCAATATTATTTTATGCCTTTAAAATTATATTTTAATTATTTTTTGACTGATTAGTCAAAAAAATTCTAGGAATTCCTTAAAAAGTAGATTTCAACTGCCTGTGTAATTTGATTGGACTTCTTTCAATTCTGCAGCTCACTGATAGCTTTATGTTGTTGACATCAGAGAATGTAATCTGAGCTATAGCAGCACACGTTGATGATTTTATTTAATTGTTTGATGGTCAGCTTTCTAATTTTTTGTGCATTTCAAAATAAACGGATTTTTTTTGTTTCAAAATATTGTTTTTTACTTTAAAGACAAAAAATAAAAACAAGAACACAGACAAAAACAAAGCACCATATGACAAAAATAGTGGTACAGGATTTGAAAACAAGAATAGGAAATTAACAATGGTTGTTCAATTGCATATTGTTATCATCAAATTTGTTGCTCAGACTATCTCATATAGGCATGTAAGACTGATCAAACTATTAAAACATTATTTCTTCCTTTTCATAAATCTTGCATATTTCTCCTTGTCCTTTCTATTTTTTTCAGTTTACTTTAAAGAAAACATAAAAATAATAGATAATACATTAGAAGTGATACACATTTAAGGAAAAAACATAAGCGAAACAAGAAAAAGGTATTCAACAGTGGTTGTCATGTTTCAAGTTGTTGAATTCAACATAGTTGATCATATTATAACTACTAGTATATAAAATTGGTCAAAGTAAAAATTTTAGGCACTATCTGCTAGCTACATTAAAAAAACTGATAGAAATTAGTACAACCATCTATCGTGTGTGTATACTTTCATGACATTTTAAAATGTACTAATTGATACTACTGTACATTTCAATTGCTCACCATGCCCAGCCTCAATTGCCCTTTCAGTGCACCTTGGAGTCAGGGCCCACACAACAGGCACAGGGATTGAACCACAGGCCCATTTGCCTGCTTGCAGGCACTTTAATCTGCTGAGCTATTTGGCCAGCTCTAAGCACATTTTTTGATCTGTATTTTTCTTTATTGTTAAGACAATTGTACTATATTAAGAGTTGTCCATATTCTTTTTTTTGTAATTAAAATTAGCTAAATAAAAGTTTTGAGATATTCTCCTTTTTTTTTTTTTTTTTTTTTTTTTTTTTTTTTTTTTTTTTAATTTTTTTTTTTTTTTTTTTTTTTTTTTTTTTTTTTTTTTTTTTTTTTTTTTTTTTTGAGCAGGGTATTGAATTGAGGCCCTTGCGCTTGCCAGGGAAGCATTATTCTACTGAGCCATCTCCCCAGCTTTGCATGTTTTTTTAATGTGAATATTTTTCTATTATCATGTTGGTAATTTTTAAACTGCAATATTTTAAAATATCTGTTACAGCAGAAGGTATGTTCTTTTTCTCTTTTTAAAAACTAGACAGTGTGATAATTTCTAAAAGTAGGTTAACTTCATTTATATTGATGCACCTGCTCTGACATCTATAATTGCATTTTGCTCTCTTTTTTTATGATCTATTTTTTGCCCTCTTATTCACATGTATATTTTTGACTATAAATTTTATGTTGTTACACTTTTAGTTAGTTAATTTGATTTGTGTAATTATGAAAATATACTTACAACTGTAAATAAAGTATTTGGATATCCATTTCCTAATTTCTTGGATAAAGTGTCAATGACACTTAAGACTTCATCTCTTGCACACAAGTGCATGAGCTGCTCAGGCACTGTCCACCTTCCTGAAATCTTCTCTTTTCTAAGCAGCAGTAACCATACCCACCTTCTGGTCATGTGACCTTGGATGCTTTAAATGTAGTTTTTTAAAAATGATTCACACTTGAGACACAGCATGTCACACTAAACAAAGTAGTCATTATGTTTGTTCTCACCATAATAACCACAGTGCTGTCAAGTTAATTTTGTCAAAATGTAATTAATTTAGCAGTTATCAGCATCATTTTAGTCTTCTCTATATTTCATTCTTTATTTTGATTTGCTTTTATTGAAGATGAAAACAACATACATTCGGAAAAACGTATTGGAGAATATTCATCTTTTATATTTACAATGGAATACTTACCTCATTAAAGACCTCATTAATGAGTTTAGAATCATAACTTTTTTTTTTTATCAAAATCAGGTGCAAGTCATGTTCTACTGCTCGGAAGCAGCTGTGGTGAAGCTGAAGAAATCCGGATCATTTCTTTCCCTTCAGTAATGTTCTTTGAGCAACAATTCACAACTTGGCAGTAAAGTGTACTCTCTGCTTGAGTATTTTGCTTGAAAATAAAAATAAACATTTATTCTAAGAATTTAAGAAAAGGTTGATTGATTTTTCTTTTTACATACTAAACTGCCCTCCCTGCAGTAAATACTCAAGTGACTTAAATCCAGTTAATCAATCAATAACAACTTCTAATCATCAGTCCAAGCATTTCAAAATCAACCAGTGCCTGCCCTTCCCTTGCTTTGAGTGTGTTCTGGTTTTTATTGGTCTCAGTGTAGTGATGAGACTCTATGGGTCACTGCCAGGCCAACCCTAAATCTTTAATAAATTATGAACATTGAGTTGTCCCAACCCTACATGACATCACTTCCTTTTCTGGAGAACAGTGCTAAGAGGTTTTATCAATTTCTTGCTTTGTAAGAAATGACTGCATAGTTTGTTTTTCTTTTGTGTTTGTTTGGTTTGGCTTTTTGGAAGAACTAGGGTTTGAACTCAGGCCCTTGCGCCAGCCAGGTAAGTGCTTTATTCCACTGAGCCATCTCCCCTGCACCAATGACTACATATTTTGAATTGATTAATTTATTTATTATTGGTGCTGGTGAGGAATCCTGGTGCTTATATTAAAAACTGTATGTAATTAGTAAACATTAACCTAAATGGGGATTGGGAGGAAGAAGTGAAAGCAAACCTAGATTGAAAGAATACACCGATGAAATAGACTCTTTGAAAGGAATATTTTAGTTCTTTTGACTTGCTGTAGCAGGGTACTTGATTCTAGATAATTTATAAAAAAAGAAATTTATTGCAGCTGGTTATGAACATTGAGAAGTCTTAAGAGTGAGGCATCAGTGTCCAGTGTGTATTGAGGGCTTTCTTCAAGCACATTCACGTGGCAAAGGAGGTGCAGAGACAAGCTAAGTAGCTGTCACCTGAAGTCTCTTTCAAGTGGACATTCACCTTACTATCTAGGGAGAACCTTTCAGGGCTCATTACTTAAGATCTTGTGTCTTAAGTCTACCACATTGGAAACACCTAAATTTTTGAGGATTTTATGGCTTGTGTTTAGGTGTCTTCATAAAGCCTCATGATGGACTAACTAATCTTCCAGAAGACATTTCCAGTAAGTCTAATGTTGAAGCCATGGCATGACTACTGGTGGGACAGAGTGCAGCAGAATGATTTGAAACACGAAGTTTGACTAGAATGAATACTCCTGTTATGTTACAGCCTACAAAATGGAATAAAAAATAGGTTGCTGAAAATATGAGCAAGAAAATAAAAAGTACTTCAGAAGAAGACAACAGAAAAGATGGTAGAGAATGAAATGGAGCTATAGGCTACAGTCTTTGTCCTGTTAGCTTTTATTTTTGTTTTGTTTCCATTCCTTTCTACCCCTGCTTTGTACGTTTTGGAATTGAAATGCCTATTTTATGCATTGACTGTTGGAATTGTTTAACCTCCTTTTCATTTGTACAGGAGCTTGTAGCTAAGAGCTTGCCATAAATCTCACAGGAGACTCTGGACATGGACTTTACAGTAACATTGAAACAGTTAGGACATTGGCAACTCTGGGAGATGAAATAAATGCCTCTTTCATAAAGCACTGTGCATCAGTCTTTGGGGGACCCAGGCGAGAGAGCTCACGGATTGTACTGAGATGTCACTCAGTGCCTTATGCAGTCATAGGTGGGGCTTTTTCCAGAGATAGTTGAATCCAGAGTTATTGATTGATTCATGCTGCTTGCTAAGATTATGGGTGCTGGGATCAGGGAAGTGTGATTACCAAATCTGGTGACTGATTTCCTTGGCACCCACTGTAACCTAGGTATCCTGGTTAGAACATAAAAGGGACGCAAAGAGGCTGGTATTGTCCCTTGCTAGTGACTACTCCATTGCCGGTACCACTGCCTGACTTTCTTTGCCCTGAACTGCTTCTCTTCTGTGAAGCCCTTTGTCCAAGGTACTGTGCCTTGAAGCCAGCAACGTAAGGATTGAAACCTCTACAAACAGTGAAGGAAAATAAACCTTTCCTCCTTTTACTTTTGCATGTTGGGCATTTTGTCTCAGGAATGATAAGTCACCAAGAAGGAGGGGACATATTCAAATCAGCAATGGCTAAGATTAAAGATATTGTGTTCAGAAGGACCAGAAAACAGAGAAGAAGAGGTAGACAGAAGAGATATTCAGCTCCCCAGGAAGGTAGGTAGTCCTAATGATCATCCTCCTGGTGACTGATTGAGCAATTGAGGAACAGCCAAAGGCTTTTAAGAGAATCCTACATAGAATAGGAACGGGTGTATGAGAAGCGAAATGTAAAGATTATAATTGATATCCCACTAAAATGGAAAACAATGAAGCATCTTCTGATGAACATAGATAATGGCGATGCTTAGCTGTCATTTCTTACAGCTCATGGTGGCAGGTGAGCACCAACAAGAGGGCTGAACTCCAGAGGACTATAAACTTTACACTATTATACTGTGCTTTGGTCAAACTCCGCATCAGTGGAGGAGATGAGAACACTGCTGAAGACAAGGAATGCTCTCTCTTGCAGCTCTTAAGGCAAGGAGTTAATCGCAGAAGATTAAAATAAGATAATAATTTCAGACAAGAGTTCGGAATCTTTGATATTCTCTCTATGGATGGGGAGAATATGGGCTCTTCACAGCATCCAGGGTTCGGGGGACACTTAATGTCCTTTTGACATAAAGAGGAAGAGCAGCATGCTTATGTACACCACAAAGCATTGCCGAAGTCTGTGCCTTAAGGGATTGTACTCAAACTCCTTTAGTAATTACGGATGGAAGTAATAAGCAGAACTCATCCTTCTGAGCTGGGGAGATGAATGTCTTCTGCTTAATGTTGAGTTAGTGGATAAGAAAGTGATCAGAGCAAAAGCTGTTGTGTTTGACAGAGGAACAAAGTTTCTTGGATACTCAGTAAAGAACACCAGAGAAACAGAACTATAAAACTTACTCTGTGACATCTTTCCAATACTATTAAGGAATCTCCTATTGAAAATCAAAATGAAGTAAAATAAAGGGCATGCAATCTAAAACTTTATGAAGTTTAGATTTCTTGCTTAGAAGGCTAAGACAATATTGAAATTTTGTCCTGCTGAGCACAAAATGAACCGCCTGGGGCCAGAAAGAAGGCTCAGTAGAATAAGTGCTTCCCTGGCAAGCGCAAGGACCAGAGTTCAAATATTGTTTCCTCAAAAAGAAAGAAAGAAAGAAGAAAGAAAGAAAGAAAAGAAAGAAAGAAAGAAAGAAAGAAAGAAAGAAAGAAAGAAAGAAAGAAAGAAAGAAAGAAAGAAAAGAAAAGAAAAAGAAAAAAAAATAACAGTCTCTCCTGAGCCCAGAGGAATGGACAGAAGGTGCGGCAGCTGGTACCAGGGCACAGGAGCCAAATTTTCTTTTCACAGGGAAAGGGACAATGGACTAACAATGGCTGGAAATGACAAATCTTGGATGAAGATCTACCTTATTTCTCTGCGGCCCCCTGATCGTACCATGAAAGACCCTTGGCCACCTGTACATAGTAAGCTACATGGTCTCTAACAGAATGATGAAAGGGATTCAGGAAATTTATAAACTTCTAGAAATCCATGTAAGTGTTCTATTACATTAGCAAAGATTTGTATCTTGCCACTGAAACTTTCTCTGGTGTTAAAAACTGAGGCAAGAGATTAGGGTGAGGTAGCCATCTGGGACACTGAGTGGGATTTTCAATCACAGATATCCAGGGTACATGCACCAGAGCCCTACACCTGGAGCCAGTCAGCAAATGCCCTCTTTAATTCTCCTTGTGAGAATTCAAGAAGACCCGCATCTCCCTCTGCCTGAGAAGAAAGGACTAAAGATGGCTACCGCCAAGCTCTTCACCACCCTTCATAGAGGTTCACACCCTATGCACCACACTGCCTTTCCTTTCCTTTTAATTGGCCTGCATTCACTCTGTGGACCAAATTTCTTCTACATTAAAAAATAAAAAATAAAATATTCCTAACTTTTTTTGCTTGTGTTGTCCAACTCTTTATTCAGGAAAGAGGAAGCTAGTAGAATCTAGGAGTCTCCAACACCCCAGAGACCGGTAATACAATTCTTTATCTTTTATTTTTGTTTTGTTATTTTCTAGTTCAGGAAGAAATTCTTTGGATTAATATTGTCTGTTGTCCTCTTAATATCCCAATCTATTCCATATTCTGCAGTACTGAAAGGCTGTTCACCAGCTGTATTATAATTTTCCATTGACATTTGTACTTCTGTCTTCATATTTTCTCCTCAACATTATTTGCTTTATTTTTGTGTAATCAATTCCTCCTTCAGTCTTTGGAGTGAATGAGTGATTTTCTAAAATATTCCTTTATTTATTTATAAAGCCATGATTCCATGGGGGTACTGGGTGTCTTTCATGCCTCTGAATCAAGGTGTTCCCTCTGAATTTTGAAGTGAGGTCAGAAAAATATGGCCTTCAGAATTAGTATCCAACTGGATTTTCTAAATGGAATTTGATTGTAATGCAGCTACACTAATTTGTTAATATATTGGTTATAGATATTTTTCCAATGCTTCAATAATTGCAGGGGAAATATTTTGGCAAAATGCCTAACATAATTAATATCTTTCAATTTTTTAAAAGTTTTATAAATCCTGAAAACTGACTTTAAAACATTGCTTTAATCCAACAACTTTCCTAGTGCTGATAATATACCCTGTAATTTGTCCTTTCAAAGACTGCTTCAAATATTTGGGACAGGAATGGCTTCCTTTTTTTTTGGTAGAACCAGGGATTGAACTCAGGCCCTTGTGCTTATGTTTGCCAGGGAAGAGCTTATGCCACTGAGCCATCTCCCTACTCTCTAGGAGTGGCTTCTTTTGCAGATATTATTAAATACTCTTGATTATGTGGTACTGAAATAGTTTTAAAATTTAGATGTTAAATTTATGTTGTCATTTTGCATATCAAATATGAAGCAATGGCTGAGTATTGAAAAAGGATGTAATTAGTGTTATAAACAATCATGCCAGGACTTGATAGCTTTATCCTAAAGTATTATTTTACTCATTTAGTTTAACCCAGGATTTACATGGAGAGATATACATAATATTTGCTAAGGTGTCATTAGGAACAAAACTAGCTAGGATCTGTTTTTATACATGAAATATTACTGCATAGTTAAAAACAATCACATCATATTCTCTCCACATGAACAAATCCACATTCAGAATAAAGCAAAGTCAGGGTTCAGGATACATAAGGACTCTGATGTGTTCGTGACTACCATCTTCCAACTTCCACAACTGCCCTCATATACCTGAAGTAAAATTATTCTACCTACCTTCTCATGAGGCTTCCCTTATGCTCAGGTAAAAGAGAGGTGACATAGTAATATTTCTGATATAAAGTTCTGTATTTTTGTGGCCGGGGAGATAGTTCAGTGCAATAAGTGCTTCCCTGTCAGGTGCAAGGGCCTGAGTTCAATCCCTGGTTCCGAAATGAAAAAAAGGAAATTACTATATTTGTTTTAGTTCATTTAATGTATTTTGATCTTTCCAATAACAAATCATAGTGCTGGAATAAGAAAGAGGAAAAATCCTTAAACTGTCATTCTGTCAGAGTTTGTCAGGATATTTTTGAAAAGTGTATGTGTATAGCTAGAAAGAGAAAGTGCAGAGAAAGAGGGAAATTCTACTTTTCTAAAGGATAAAATATGAAAGAAGAAAAAAGACTGGTGATAACAAATCACCAACTCTGAAGTAAAACTGCTCTTCAGGGACTCCAATATCATAAAAGTCCTGGAGCTGGCACTGGCTGGCAGGTTTAGGTTGGTCTTCTAGGATGAAAATAGAACGCCTAAGAAGTTGTGTCATCTCTGTGCTCATTTTTATACCTCTTGTGATTCATGTCAAAAAAGAAAAGAAAAATCCCCAAGAAATATATTAATGCTCAATAAACACCAAGGAAATGTAACTTAACCAGGAAGTGGCAAGTCCCTGTTGTCTCTAAATAGTGTGTTCAACAAAACAAATAAAGCAAATAACCAAAGCCAGGCTTGATCCATGTTATAAAGATTATCTAGGGAGTTGTTTATTTTTGCATATCCTGATTCAATCTCACATTATCCCAAGGTACATAACAGATTTGGAAACAATCATAAAACAGTAACACCTAAAATAAAATCACTGAAGGAATTGTTTCCTATGATTTGTGCTCATAGATTGCTTTGAGAATCTAAGAACAAATATTGCACTTTAGTTAAAAACAACATATTTACTATTTCAGGGACTTCTTGTACACCAACATTTGTACTAAAGAAAAAGAATGAAAAGCTCAAAGTAAGCACATTTAATTTCCTCTAAATTCTATTAGAGTGTCCGTATAGGTTTTGAATGCATGTTTTAGCATCGTTTAAGAAACTGCATAGATTTTTTTTTTACTTTTATCTAGCTTGATTAAAAATGGTACCCTAGGTTTTTTTGATGTCCTTGCTTTTATCTTGAACTTCTAAGATTTCTTCAAACAGATATCTCTGATAATTTGCTATCAGAAGTTAGCAGAAGATTTTTGAGGAGTGGCGCAGGCTCACTACCCACAGTTGAGTAGCTTCAACCATATTTGCCCTACTTAAATTCTGAGCACAGCACTTAAATAGACAGGAAAATAAAACATTGAACATTATATCTAAAGTCATTCCATGTCACACCGTGTATGCACAACAGCCTCGATGGTGTAGTCTAGGCGACACGATACATCACAGTTGATCTGGATTGTAGACCTTTCTCCTAGGCCAACATAAATGAACACGTCTCACGTATTACCACAACCAATATCACACATTCCTCTACAGAATGTTGTAGGCAATGCAACACAATGTTATATAAATAGCTAAGTTTATCTAGAATTTTTATAAGAAGGATTACAAACCTATCACCTAGAAAGTAAAACTGGAGGCTAAGCAGAAGGATCACAAGTTCTAGCTCACCTGGATAACTTAGTACCAGGAAGATATCTCAAAATAGCAAAATCAAGTTTTGGGTCTACCTCAGTTTGAAGATCCAATCTCAAGCACAAAAATAAAAATAAAAAAGATTAAAAAATAAAAGTCGTGCTCTTATAATAAATGGAACTTGCAAGACCGGGAGGGGTTCTGCATGAGTCAGAGTGACTATGAAGGCCTAGGAAATTCTTCTACGTGGTGAAATTTATAAATATTGTATCCTCAGAGTACACTAAATTTGCTCAAAATTATTTATCTTTCTTCAATAATAAATTAACACCTTACTGTATTTTTTGTCTTGTAAACTTAGTTTTTTATCCTTTTGTAATAACCTTTTGCTTTAAACCAACACACTGTATAGAAGTGCAAATATTTTCTTTCTTCATATCTCTATTATATAATGTACAGGTTGCTATTTTAAATTATTTATATTTGAAACATTTTCTTAAACTACAGCTCAAGTGTCCTGGTTATCTTGGGGCTTCAGGGGGCCATGAACCTTAGGGTCATCTTGCCCTCCTCCAGGTCATGATCCTCAGGAGCCATGATCCACATGGTGCTCCTGTTTTCTGCAGAGAATAGCTCCCTCTCAGGTGTGTCCCAAAGCACAGGCAAGTTTTTAAAAGTAAGTACATCCTACAATAGTTACAGCCCAATGCATTTAGTCTTAACTATTGAATACTATGCATGTAAACCAGTAGCCCAGTCATAGTATTCAATAGTTAAGATTATACTCTTCATAACCGTACACGGTATACTTTTTATAAGCACTACCATGTGCTTATCCATAACATGAGACATAGAAATAACATATTGCATTAAGATGTCAGTAGGTGGTCGGAGAATCTTCCAGTTCCATTTTAATTTCATGGTACCACCATTATAGATGTAGTCTACAATGGACCAGTGATTTTTTTCAGTTGAGACTGAGGCACTGGAAAATTCTGATTGCATTTAGTCTTCCTGGCAAAAGCCAGTAAAAGAGCAAAAGGATTAAAATGATGCAGACATATGCACATGCATACACACACTATAGAAAGCACAGCAACTCAGTATCAGTTTCAATTTAGCTTGCTTGGCAGGAGTAGGCTACCTGCATCCTGGACATTGTAGGAACAAAGCAAGTTCCAAAATCAACATAAACTGAAACAAGTAATCACATAATTTCCCAAGGAAAGTTAATATCATGTGAGCAAAAGTAAATGGGTGAAAATGGAGAAAAACAGCTGCATCATGAATTGCTTTGATACCCCCAGGTGCTTATTGCTCTTAGGTTAGTTGTTCAGCCATGAGCTGAGACATTACCAGCTCCTCCTCAGGTAGAGAAGTAATATGCAGAATTTACAAAGAACTGAATAAATATTACACCTTAAAATATTACAATTACCTTTGTCAACATCTTCCTGTCTCAGCTCCATTACTGATACGCAAACTACTTGGAAGTACAGACATGTCACAAGACATTTGGCCTTACGCATTCTCAGGTACATCAATTCTTAGTAGCTATAGCTGATGCATGTCATTTGACTACAATAATTTGGTGACTAATGCCATTATTTTGAAGCTGCTTTCATGATTGGAACAATCTTCCTTCTGACTCTTTAAAAAGGGTTCAGAGTGAACTTCAGTCCCTCCCTCCCAGGGTGAGATGTTAGTGCTATACTTCTGTTTCTGTTTTCGGTCAAACTAATGACTCATTCATTACTGAGTTGTCTTTCTTTAATGATATGAATGAAGGGCAAAATGGTGACTGCTAAAACTGATAATTCAAGCTTATGGTAGACATTTAGAATAGAGTTCTAAATACATGTTTCCTATCATGACATATCAATTATTACCATAGTGTCTCACAAGTAATTTCTTTTTATGGGTAATAAATGAAAAAAAAAAGAGACACTAGAAAAACAGTGTTACAGGACTGTTCTGCTACAAGGCTGTGCATGGTTAGATTTCTAAATTTCTGTGTAATAATATGTGTATAGTACTATTTTAAATGTTTTTCCCTCATCTTCTGTAAGGACTTAAAGTTCAATACATCAATACTTGATGGAAAATATCTTTTCCACGTTATGCCTAAGATGTTTGATATTTAGACAGATAGGGTAAAACGGAATGCATATGTTGCACGGTAATAATAAGCTTCTCTTCTGGATAGTAACAAGCTAAGTTTGCAGATCAAAAATAAGAGAAATGAAAAGGCTGCAAGTTCAGCCAACATTTTGGGCTTAGCCTTTCAAAGTCAGTGAAAATTCAGGACATTGGAGAATCTGTATTGTAACATTGTGTAACTCCTTTGTGCCCCAAATTTTCTGATCAGGGAGATTATGGAGCCACAGAAGAATGCAATCGATGATGTTTAGTGTGCCTAAGGAGAGTCACATGGAGAGAAAGCTTTCTCACAGGCTTTTACAGAGAGCAATTTGGTCAAGCAATGGCCAGGACTCATCCACATGGCTGACACTGACAAAGGATCTACAAAGTGCAGTACAGAGTTACTGGATAAATCTTGAGGGGACTCGACTGTCCTTATCATATACAAAAGTTACATTTCTTGCTTTATTTTGGTCTCAACTATCCAGCAGAACAGTATAAAAATGAGGTATATAAAGTAAAGCCATATTAATATGCTGAGTTGTAAAAGGCTCTAATCAATAACTTTTGTGGATAACCCACTGCTATTGTGGACTGCTGGGCTGTCTTGGGGGTTTTTGCTGTATTCAAACACTTATGATAATTGAATGCCAATAGAATATCCTTCTGACAGGACTAAACAAAAAAGGGGATACAAAGAAGGACCCTTCTGTATTTGTATATACAGAATAGTTAAGATAAATATACAGCTACTTTCACATAAATCTATGAGAAGGAAATTTGCACTAATAGAGTTTGGACAGGATGTCCTGTCTGCTTCTTGTACTATGAATAAATACTAGGAAGATAACGATGTAAATAGTATTAATTATTGTAACTGTCTTATAAATCGGCTTTGAAAGAAAAGATAGGTATATAGCTACATTCTCTTAATTTGTTGAATAGAGTGGTCTGCTCTAGTACTGTTTGTATATAGAATATCATGTCTGCACCCTGTACAACAAATAACCACTAAGAAAACAATATGCAGTGTATTATTTATTGAATCTTTCCTACTAATTTGATTTGAAACTGTCTCATTGCTATTTGTTCTTCAATAAAATTAATGAAAAAAACAATAAATAAATAAATAATAGAATAGAGTTCTAATTCTTGTGATTGATAATTTTTTTCAAGTATTTCAGCATGCTCAAAAATAATTTTATGTGTTCACTTTAACTTCCCTACTCAATTTATGCTCCTTTGGGGTGATTATTTGGTATATAATTCCATACTATCTGCATTGGAAATGTGCCATTTTGGTGAATTGAGAAATGGAGAAGGTAATCTAAAGTGTAGCTGCAGGTGCTACTCTTTGGATCTTGGTTTTCTCCCAAAGGTTCACCATCGGGAAGCTTGGTTCCTAATGTCAGGTTATCAGATTCTTTTCTTCAAGAGTTGTTTCTACTGGGAGTTACTAAGTCGTGTGGAGCTATGGCATCACAGATAGATGAGCATCGCCTCCTTCTAGTGGATTCCTTCTAATTAGTTTTCTTCTGTGTGTAGCCATTTGCCTTTGAGTTGCTTATGTGGTAACACAGTCAATGGTCCTGGTGGTGCCACATGGGTTGGCCATCCCTACAAAGTACCTGGCTTTCAGTATTTCCCTTTGCTAATACAACTACTAAGTTGGATATTTATATTGTAGCACTTTCCCTGTTAACATGTGTCTTAGTTGCTCTTCTCTCATTGCTGGGACAAACGCCCAACACCCAAAAGGAAGGAAAGGTTTATTTAGCTCACAGTTACTGGAGGTTTCAGTCCATATTCAGCTGGCTCCAAGGCAGAGAGGCACAGGGCAGAGAGCAGCAGTTCATGGCGGCCGAACAGCAACAACAAAGAGCAATAGCT